>DWDT01000443.1:0-21095 GCA_018245595.1 Microceris scylla
ACTCAAAAACTACTGTACCGATTATTATGAAAATTGGTATATACTATATGTATTTGTATGTTGGCGTAGCAACGCGCAGCGGGTACAGCTAGTTCATTATAAATAAATCGTAAAAATGTTTCCATTATAATTTCAATATCACCATCACCATCAACATTTTTATAGTCAGCAGGTGAAAACAAAATTCTGCACAACATGAGAAGATTAATTTTATTTAAGACCGGGATAAGCAAGAAGCCTCAACAGAAGTAACTGGAGAGTATTATGGAGATCTCTAAGCCGTCTAGATTTGTCTTCACCATACTGTTACATTTTTAAAAATCGCATGACTTCGGGTTAGAAGTACGTAGCGGTGAATTCGAAATTAAACCAACTGTGCAGCTAAATGTACCCGTAGATACAACGTCATATAACATTAAAATTCTGACCATTAATAGCAAGGTCAATTTCAGTTGGTGGTATTATCGATCGAAATACATATTATATATATTTTGTCCCAAATTTTTAAAATTAACAATAGGTTCTATGTGTCTTTTAAGACTTGTTATTAAAATACATACATAAATATACTCTAATGAATTACAAGAACATTCTAGAAGGCTGTTAACCGTCTAACGTAAAGTAGTCCAGCGACGTAATAGGTAATTGAAATCAAATTGAAGTCGAACTAAACGCTGAATTTAGCATCATGAATTAAATATGATCTGATCTCCTCACAATGGTCAATCTATCAATTTAGTTCAACCGTTTGAAACTCTAATGTGGCCAAGTTACAGTTAAATATTCTTATCTCATGCTAATACATATTATATTAATAACGTACGTTGTTAGTCGTTGTTCAAACTACATAATAAAATATGAATTGAAATGTACACAGTTTTAAGAGATTTCTTTATATTTAATATTACCATTTTTCTGTACAGATTAGTTGTATTAAGGTTGCAATGTAGTTCAGTTTTACTTAAACGTAACCGGTGAAACGTGTACTACACTGCCTACCCCTTCGGGGATGACAGGCGTGGTTTAAGTTCTTTAAATTATTTTAACCATTCTTCTATAAAATCACCCAAATCTCGCGATCAGGTAAGACATTTGCTAGCCCGCAGTTCGAGGTGTTAGTGAGCCTGACACCTGAGTCGGAGGTCGCGGAATCTATTCCTACCCGGGATAAATATGTATTTAGTTATTTCAAATGACACACATTCCACTTCACTTATACTTAACAAGTCAAAAAGACAAATCAATATTTCTCTATAATTTTATTACCTTAGTGAATATGTACTTAAATAAAAAATGATTTGTATGCTTAACCACCTCAATAAAAAATTCATATACCTTTCGTGTTACAAGTTTTAGGAAGTGTCAGAAGGCAAACACAAACACTATAAATATACATACATGGCACCAACATTAAAGTATTAACAAACTGGTACATAACGTAGGGTAAGGGTTTATACTTCAGAGCTAAGAAAGCCGAGGGGCCCGACCCTAGCGAATGAGTCAGAGCAACCTACAAATCAGTTAAATGTGCGATTTATATATATACGTATTCATATGTAGCACAACACATTGTGAGTTTGAGATTGTATTTCAATAATTACTTAATAGAAGCTGTTATTATCAAAACGTTTCGTCACTGTGATTAAAAATATACATGTATGTAAGAAAACTACTTATACATGTATATGTATGTATATTCTTATGTATAACATATTCGTAGTTTATCTGCCGTCTGTTTACTAAAACAACTTTCAAATCGGCAAGCAAATAATTTCAATTACCATTAATGAAACGAAATATTTTTTAATATTATTGCTTTTCAATTCGTTCTGATTAAGGTAAGCTGTTCGCGAAACCAAATAGCTGTACTCACTGAACTAAGCGATTGCCTTCACCCAAAAGGTTTTTAATTAAACATTCCAAAGCTTATTTATTCGCCCGACCACCGTTACCGTTGGGAAAATTAAATTTCTTCCACTCTATTTACCTTTTCTTTATCGAGACTTTAAGCGGATTTATTACTGTTTATTGACATTATACTATCTCATTCTATGTATAATATGTATATTATATATTATGCTTTCCATTGTAAAGGCTAGAATCGGAAGAGGCGGTAGACCTAGGCGTACGTACCTTGGACAAATCGGAGACGTCTCAAAAGGGTTAGTCAAAAATATATCTACAACAGACCACATGCATGTACATATGTATTTATTTATTCTACTCGTACATATTCATACTTGCAGTAAAATCATGAAATATTTTCTTTGCTACAATTGTCGCAATATTTAGAAAAAATCGATTGAATCGAACAATTTTCAGCAAGTCTGCTAATAATAAAAAATATTTTTCATACAATCTCTTCTTCGTCACGAGTATAAATGAACGTTTACCGTTTTCACCCCTCGGCGGTTGTATCTCATGGTCGTATCTGCGTACAGTGGTACAAAAGTGTGTTGTTAGCGTTGTATAAAAGATTGAGCCGAGGGTGCTTAACGGGGGACGAAACAAAGGTGACTGATACTGGCTGATAAAGAGCCCTGGGCGCAGCAAGCAACATGTAGTTGCGACCTAGTTTAAGCGAGTTAACCAAATCGTAGTTGTCAGGGCTCGCTCAAAACGAATTGCCTCGTTTTGAGAATTGATATCACTGTACCAGGCACTTTGCTTTAAATAACTACTTCAGAAATTGTATAAACTCGGTTCCTTCAAATGCGACGCTAAATTAATTTTTTTATGATTTTATTTTAGTTTCAAAATGTCTGAAAACGTCCTGCATTTGATGAATGTATAATAAGCACGTCAGGTCTGTAAAGCAAAAGGCACTCGTCGCTCTCTGCTCATATCGATACGGAACTGCCGTGATGATATGACAATTTTAAGCGAATTTTTTGGGCTGTAACTTTCAAATTTTTTTGAGGGCTATGGAAACTGTAATTAGTCTTTTTCAGGTAAAAACCGACTACATATATATTTGTATGCTTTTGTAATACTAGGTACAAGTGGTTCCCGGAAGAATAATACTAATCGTCATCAGCCAATCTCAGTCCAATGCTGGACACAGGCTAATAATAACTAATAATTACAATAAACAAACTCCTTTATCGGATCAAATATTGTTGATATTATATTGCTTCAGATTCATTACTCAGCCAGACTTGTAGCTTTTAAGCTATCGAAATGACTCATAACATCTCACAACCGACTACAACAAGCGAGTTCACTGATAGCGTGCTCTTGCAATGCGACAGCATATTAAAAATATCTACAGTCTATCCGTGGAATGTACGATATTAATATGTAAACTATGTTATAACTCATCCCACTATTCAGTTATAAGCCTTTTGCATGAACATAACATTGCCTGCATTTCCCTGAAGGTGTAGGCAGAGAAGTGTAATAAATTTCCGAGATTCACAAGTAGTTTTATACGTCATATTACCGTAAAAAGTTATAACAATCATCATTTAATTAAATTGCACGACAAAGTTATTCCGATAACCTGGAAATCAAATTTGGCACCACTCACACTAATTGAAGCCGCAGAAACACTTGAAAAATCCAGATCTTCACCGACAATTACACAGAAATGGGTCATCAGGTCGTCTAGATTTCACTTGCTAACGAGGGACTCGGCAGAAAGTTTTTTATAGTATTGTTGTCGCCCGTTTCGGTCGTACCTTCCAATCCATCGCGTTCTAACCTAGTGGAACTTGTGCCGGTAAACGTTACAAGTACAGTTCAAAATGTTATAACAACATTTTAAGTCGAAAAGTACCTACTAGTCAAAATCAATTACAGTTAAAGTTAAGCATACCAAAGTAAACACCATAATCTCAGGTGGCTCCTAAACATTTTAAGTGGAAAAAGTACTAGACAAAATCAATAACGGCTAAATTCGCACCTTAACTAACAGCAAGCTAGAGACCAAAATGTCAAGTATTGGCTACTGAATATTTAAAGTCGGGCGAACACTAGACAAAATCAATAACAGCTAAAGTTAAACCCTAACAAATATCTCCAGTCTATATGGAGACTAGGCCATCTGGCGATCCAATTTACTTAGCCGACGACGGCAAACCAGTTTACGTCTAACTTTAGTATTTACCATACGATACTAGCTCTAGAGAGCTTGTAGATTTAATAATACTCAAGCATATGAACTAGAAACCAGAATCCGAGTACATTACGAGTATGTGTGTAAAATACCTCCTGCGGGGATTCACTGTGTACCTACTTCAAATATATTTGCTCAAGATTAATATATTTAAACGATTTATGATTCTGAGGTTTAAAGGCTGACAATGAAATGATGGCCTTGATTACTTAATTAATTTATTACTGAGAAACCCAGGCCAACGTTATTGAGCTAAAACTAAAGTATGTATATAATTTTGGTTAAAAGCTTGGAAAGTGTTTAAAAATACCAATGGCATCAGACATTCTCATTGATGAATTGAAAAGTAAGGCTTCGTATATTTTAAAATAATTGCTATGGATAAAATGCACACCTATTTTATTATCGAAAATACGTACAAATTGTTATGATACTTTTAAAAGTTACTATTCACCTCTTGAAGAGAATATAAAGAGCCTTAATATTTGGTATGCACTTACATATCTTTAAAAAAAAACCAATTATACACGTCCGTAACAGAAAATTTTCTTCGTAGAACTTTACTATTGGGTAATGGAAAGTTAGTGATTCAACTGACAAGTAATACCAACAGTGTTTTACCCATTTAGTGGTTATAAGAAAGAGTTTATTCATAAAGTCTATTAATCAATTCTAATTGCACTCATTTCGGATCAATGGAGCCCTTGTGTGGATGAAGACTCCTTACTCGTTAAAGAGGTTAATTTTGTTGTTCTTGACGAAAACGCGATAAGGTTTGTAAGAGAGTCAGGTCTGATAGTCTGACTAAAAGTCAGATCCATAGACACACAATGAATAGGCACCTACTTTATAATTCTAATTAAGTGTTGAAAGTTTGTTATAAATATTACAGATTGTTTGTGTTGCCGCATAGAAAAGCAAATACATAAAAGGATCTGTTGCAAAAAAATGTAATCTTCTTAACAAAATATTGATATTTATAGTTAAAAGAATAGCGAAAAAGTATACAATGATTTTGTGCCAAGATAACTGATATTAAAAAAGATGAATTTAACGACGGTAGGTCTACATTTTACCTTCAGGGAGATCCGATAGTATCAGCTTTCCTGACCCCGTTTTAGGTCAAACGCGTGTAGCTCCTGATAACTATCGTTTGAGACTCAAAAGAAGAGTGAATAGCTCTTTAGTCTAACCATCGCTTGTTGCCCTGAGTGGACTGAGTAACGGGTAAAGGTGAAGATATAATTAAGTTCAATATACTTTGCTAATACTCAGTAAAAGAGAGTCATAGCAGCGCCAATAATAATCCTATTATGATCATAAATATGAAAATTATCATGTCTTTGATTGGCCGTTTGTGCTATAATTAAAGCTAAAAAATACTGGCTAATAAATACTTTTAATTGCGTAAAACACACACGATTTCTACTGAATTCAGTCTTGCAACTAAAATGTTACTCGCATAGTTCTTTCTTACGACACTAGATGGCACTATTTTCGATGTGACAAATATTATGATTTGGAGGAATAAAACTGTTTTTCCTTAGCACAATATAAAAATGTTTTTATTCTAGATCAATGACGGTGCAGGTGGTAAGTTGTTTTTATGTTCTTTTAGTTTGTTCATAATGCGAAAGACATACATATTAGAAGTCATCCAAGCAATTATATTATTAGCTTATGAATTAATCCAACGCCTCCAACTAATCTATAATCCATAAGGTGCTGTAACCCAATTTCACGGATAATATAACTGAATACTGATAACGGCATTAGGTCAAATACGGCTTTCACCTCATAATAAAAGGGTTAGCGCTCTTAAGATAACCAAAAATCTGTTCATATGGGATCACTTAAATATTCGTGTATCAAGATTTTTTACGTTATTTTAAACGTCATGACGACCGAACTGGATGGTTACATATGCACTCTTGGATCAACATTCAGGTACCATTTTTAATTATTTTTGGGATTCTTTATATTTTAAATAAAATGGCCCAAAAATTGATATCATGTCTTTAATTCCCGAAGAGGGTATACATAGAAGTGTACTCTTTCACCAGTTAAGTTTACGTCTCATTATGAAATACGCCTAGCCACTACTAGGAATTTCATGATAAAAAAACAAATTTGGTAGAAAATGATTATTACTTGTATCGTACTCGTACCTGACATATGTACTTCTTTCACATTCATCACTTTATACGTATACATACAAATTTTTAATAAAAGTACAAAGTACAAAAGAATACAACCTCCTAAAATAATAATTACTGTTTCCTAACTCAAAAATAATACCGTAAAATAAACCAAAAAGGAAGACGGCGCTACTCTTCGTTACACTTTATGCAAATAAAATGTAGTCAGGAAGGCAAGTATTTGAAATTTTATTAGACAATTCGAAGCTAAGTAATTATACGACATTGGAGATCGTAAAAGCTCGTGACGGACGTGTAGACTATTAAATTATATCACCAGCAATTCAGCCAATGCTACATTGTTGGAGTTGGTCGCTCCAATCAGAATTCCATGTCCTGCTTTGTAACATTTGTAAACTGTGTATTTGGTATGATGGCACATTGGTCCAGCGGTTGGAGGACCCAAATATTGAGCTGGGCTACTGAGTCATGGGTTCAATTCAGATTAAAAGTTGTTAAGTTATAAATACAGTATTTGTTTTAGGGCTGGAAATGAGTATAAAAACGTGTCTATATAAATATGTGGATATTTAAAATAATGTCCATATGTATTTACAATTACCTCATATCAACATCCAACTGTCTTACAGATAGATCTTTGCTGTCTCTAAGGGCTTCTTTGTATATACTAAGCCTCCGCTTTGCTTTCTTAAGCTTTTGATCGAAACAAAAATAAGCACAAATGTTCTCAGATTCTCATTTTAAATATTAATTAAATACTAATGCAATATAATATTTTCTACACAACTGCTGCCTGGACTCCCTCGTCCAACAGTAGGACATACAACAGTTAGAACCAAGTGTTAGGTCCAGTTGGAATTAAAAAACTGTGAATTTTTTGTCGCCTTTCAGATTCAGCACACGTTTATTATGTACTTTTGTTTTTCATGCCATAAGGACCTTTAGGAACACTTTAGAAGAAACCTAGATACGTTTCCTGTTTCAAAGGCGGCTTAAACAAACTGTGGCAGATTGAAGTCTGCTTACGCGAATGTTTACGGAATATTACCCGCCTCAAGGAAAATCTGCAATGCTGTACTTCACATATTCACTAAAAAATCTGCATCTCACTGTTAGGTGATAGCTTGGTAATATTGTGGTAGTATATCTTGCCGATCGGTTTCGATGAATCATGGTAGATGTCTGTAATATCTGCCAACACGTACCTGACCAACGTAGCAACCTGTCCCCTTAACTCTTTTTATTCTGAGAGAAGTTTCAAAATAAAATAGTGGGATTACAAAAAAAAGGATCGATGATAATTTTGATAAATTTGGAATCTAATTTAACAATACACGTAAATAAGAATACACAAAGGCATATACAGCCTACGGCAGGGTATTAAAGACTAATAAGACGGTATATGGGAGAATCGTTTCTTGATTAATGCTGGTCCCGTCCAACATGTCGATATAGCCTTACACACGTACGTGACGCAATAATTCTGCGATGCGCTGAATTCAGGGGTGAGCCGACTATTTTAATCAACATTAATTTATCCGCTTGAAATTTTGTTCAGGTATTCTGGTGTAAGAGTATTTGAAAATACCTACATGTAGTACTCGTAGGCAAAAATAACTGCAGATTATGAAGAAATAAAATACTCTTATTATTTATGTTTTAGTATTAACGTAATGTCCTCTGATAGTAACTAGTCGCCTATACAAAATCTATATTTTCATATGTGATGAAAGGCGTTTCTCTGCCAACCACAGTTTTAAAACAAGAACATGACAGTATAAGCACATTGTGTAATGCAATTATATTGTATATAAAATTATATATTTTTAAAGTTTCCATCTGCCAACCCTGATCTGCAGGGCGTGCACCCCACGTCTTGCGCGCGTTTTGTTATTCGAAACATTGGCGTCTTAATGAAACCACGACGCCTGGAGCCCTCACTAATGATGACGGATCCTCTGAAAGGAACTGACTACCACACTCCTCATTATCTATGAACTGAGCATCCTTCCCATTATTCTTTTCCAAGCCCCCTATTATGCTTGTTAAGTGATGAATTGAGTCATTTCTCTCAGCACGCTTAACTGTTTATTTTAACATTACCTGCAGCCAAAGATTTATTTTTACTTTAAAATATTTGTAAGCCGATACCACCAAAACCATACGGGTTTTAAATATATGAAGAGAGCGACGAATGGTGCGAAGCACGTTAGGTCTGTAACAGCAGAAATAACTGTCACTCTTAACTATGTGCCTACCTCGTCAAAATACAAAACCATTATGTTACATTTTCAATCCCGCTTTGATATTTAATCGTTCAGATATGGAAGACGGTTACAGGAAATAGGAGGAAAGCTAGCGGAAACGATGTCATCCATTGAATAAAAACTTTTCCGGAATTCAAATTCCGAAAATAATTCAGTTGGACTGAGGTATTTCAATTACAAAGATAACGAAGCAACAATTCAACTAATTAGATGAAATACCACCATGTGTCACTGTGACCCGTTGATATCTGCGCCCAATATTGAAAACGATTCTAATCCTACCAATCCGCCGGAGACATGTTGCGACGCCTGTCAACTAACTTGAACGTACGGGTCTGCCTACCACATCGCACTGCTTTTAAACAACAGAAAATATTGCAACTTATCCGTGAACCTAGGTTTCGGCATACTTAGCAATTCTATCTTAATTTGATATGATAGTAGCCCCAAAATAAATTTTAAAATATAGAAGGCAATGAAGAGATATAAAACTTCCAAATGTAATAGAATCTAGAAGTTCAATAATAATAGTGACATGTTTGAAAACATCGTAGTAAAACTGATAAAATATTCAAATGTCACACAGTCAAACAGTGTCGATCGCACGCTATGTTTGCTTCTCAAATACATTTTCCGATGTTTAGGACTGTAGAAAGAAATGTCTTTCTGATATTTTAAATGTATCCATAAATATACAATATAAAAAAATAATTAAACCTTTTATTGTAAACATAGGCCCACATACACGCATGATCATGGTTGTATGTGTGTTTTAATCGAATTGCAACATTTTTAGATTAAAAGAATCGGAAACGACCGTCACTCGACAACCAGGAAGCAAGTCGAAAGTAACAGTTCTGATTCTTCCAGTCAACTGCGTTACAGCTGTCTATATAGACGTGTAACATTTTATTGATACAGGAAACAACATAGTAAAATAGGATGAAATCCATATTTCGAGAACTGTTGCAAGATACCTAAATTAGACATAAATTGAATGATTTCATAAATCAAACCGTCTTTCAATGTTATCTTCCTTTGTGAAGAGGTCGTTCTGTTATCGGCGACACACATATTATAAAAATATTCAATAATCTTTTCAACTCAATCAATAATTATTTTTAAGAAGGCGTACCTATAAAATTTTACGTAAGCTTATGATCAAATAGGGTCACGCTGGAAGATATCCAATTTTCAGGTGAGGTTGCTTTCAAATCGGAAGTGAATTGTCTTGTTATCAGTACTAATAGTTTAAAGTTTCAGACTGGTTAACTATAATACTAGACAGTTTACTTGTTACAAAAGTTGGACGCCAGATAGCCAATGTGAAACTGAAGACAACTCGATACAGATGTATATTATCTCAGAGCTAAAACGAGAATTAAGTTTATTATCGGCACGAAGTACAATTGTATATTGTTTTCAGTTGGAGTCAATAGTAGAGAAAATAGTTATACTGATAAAGCTGTGTTATAAATACTGATAAAAAAGATCTGCTTAGCGAAATTAATCCAAGTCATTATTACTTATTATTCAAAAGATATGAATTTAACTTTCAAGTTTTTTAACAGATTATAGCTTGTATACTCCTGGAATTATTCAGTAAGAAATTAGAAATTTTAATGTCTCAGATCAAAAGCCACAAAAACTGATTAGATTGACACAATTATATCAATAAAGTACCAATGACTGACAATCCTTCATATCAATGAATATCTAAATACAAATAGTGAAACCTCTACAGTACTTTAATAAAGAGATACTTTGTCTTTCTTTTGTTTATTTTTGCCGTTTGGGTTCATTTTGTTGCGTCCAAGCCCAGCCTTGGCTAAAACGCACACCGCACAACGCACGCAAAACGCACAAAAGCATATTTTTTCTGCACATGTTTTGTTTCGATATCTATCTCCTTCATACCATAATTGCTTCAAAAATTGATGAAATTTATTCACCAACAATAATAAAATATTCTTAGTTTATGTATTAATTGACATCAACATAATTGTGGTATTGAATGTAATTGGGTTTTCGGTAGGAACAGTAAGTTAGTAAAGTTTTAATATTGTTGTCACATAGACCCACTTCAACTTCCTAGATACTCCTTTGTATTGATACTTCCTTCCTAGATACTCCTTTGAACGAGATGTCGAGACGAAGCTTAAGTCCGAATCTCCAGACTGTTATGGCTAGTTCTCTATGTTCGATACGCAGCATACTCAGATTACGAAGTACATTAAACCAATCGCCTCATATTATGCATTACCACTGGTCCGCCAAGTCCGTACAGGGTAGTCAGAGAGAACCTAGAGCCAAATAATTCTACCAATATATCAGTATTCATATAAATCATTATAAAAATACTCAAAAATAATTTCGAGAAGTGAGGTAAATGTCAAGTAAATATATTAATGTCCCAAAAACGGAAGTTAACCTAATAAAAAGATAATAATAGATGAAAGACAAGATATTTTGCACAAGAGTATCTTACAAATTTAAACATTTAGCATTGAAACATATTTATAATAAACACAGACTAAAAGACTAGATAACACGTCCGTGAGCTGTTATGGTGTTTATAAGGCAAAATCAGTTTCTACACTTGTAAAGGTGCATCCGGACAGAATAGAGGACCGCAGTGCACTGCACGCTTGATTACACGGTTTAAAACCTGAAAGGATAGTGAGGTGAGAGGAAGTCTTTCATGGAATACGAGGCGTTTGTTTGACTGCAATGATGAAAACTAAAATTGGAAATATAACAGGACATAGTAGCCATTTTTCTTTTTTCACATTCAAGAATTTTAAAAAGGTGAAAAAGATAATTAATGAAGTGTTGTTGTCAGTTTTTTGTTGTCTATAATTAATTTACATTTTATTGATTTCTGTTATTAGTTAGGTTATAGAATAATTTTAATTTAACAGTCATAGCTTCTCCATCAAATGCCTGCTACTCCTCACTGTTGTACATAGGTTCATTCATTCATTCATCAGCCTGTAACTGTCCACTGCTGAACATAGGCCTCCCCCAGGGCGTGCCACCTTGCTTGTTGTACATAGGTTACTTAATAGATTATTTCAAAAAATAATTGAATCTATGTGAACATTACAAATGGATTATATTTTTTACAAGTTAATGCGAGAAGACGTTCGCTGCGATATCCTCAACCCGCATGCCGAGCGTGGGGATTACGGGCAAATTCCCCTCAAGGGAGGCCATGTCCAAGCAGTGGATTTAGACAGACTGATGATGAGTAGTACGGTTTAGGAGGACGATGCAACATTTAAAGCTTTTTATTGTTATGTTCATGATATTTATAGTATATATAACATTTTTACTATTTCTTAATATTCGTTATCAGGTTTTTATTACAAAAAAATAAATACATATACTAATTAGAATATTATGTTTAGCTAAATACTTTTATGACTTGCGCAATAAAATATAATATATTCAAGGACGAAACCAAACAAGGGTGAACAATGCTGTTTACTTATGCAGGCCAATTGATTTTGTGTGAGTCAGCATTTTTCGGTGAATGCAAAAGGGTATACCAGAAGGGTTGGTCTTTTTATGTATTGAATTTATAATTGGAACAGATTTAGCCAATACTTTGATATAATGTATGAAACGTACCGCATAATTCTGTTAGTGACATTATTGTCTATAAGTTCATGTATTTTAATAAAACATTAAGAAAATTTAAGGATGTGTGTGTAGAGGAAGAAAAGGTGACCAAAACTATCTGTGTAAATTTATTTAGTCAAGAAACATCAAAATGCAAGCATTGTCAAAGTTTATCTTTTAGTCAGATGTAAACAGATAATTTGTATTAAATTACAGTAATGTAAGGATAAGATAAGGAAAAGAAGAATCTAGAACAATGTTCTTCGTTATATGAATGCGGCCTTAACACAACTCTGTCTAATGAAGCCACATTCAAGCGAGCGTGACTTTGAAATGTTATGAGATTTAGCGACAATGGGATTCTTGTGTTTATTAATATATCATATGTAACTGCAAAGTTACGTAAATAAATAATAAAATAAACTGATTATGGGACTGTTAAATGTGTTGGCTTGTTTGGAGTAAAAAAAGGTCTTTAAACAGATGGTGCTAATGTAACATGTAAATTTGATATTGGCTAATAGACTAAAAAGTTGAAGTAATTTCAAAAAGTAACTAGACGTGTTATTTGTTCCCGAAATAGTTAAGTATATCGTAAGGCGTACAGATATTTAGAGCTATATACCTTTAATCTATGTACTTTACTAATACGGATGGGTAAGATGAGCATATAGAAAGAAATCGGGCTTTTTCAGTAAATAAACTTAACGGATTCCAAGTAAAAACAATTATTAGTGGAACTCTTAAAGTTAATAATAATAATGCTTCCGTAGAGCAGCACTCATCATTAATATTTGTGTAGAACAAATAGAATGGTCGCATCTGCAATATCCGACATAGTGTTCTCATTGCACTACCCCGTTCTCATTCCGCTGGAAAATAAACGGGAAAAAATCCAGGCGTAAGGGTTGTTTGCGAGCTACAAATGCGAGCGTGTGTAGAAACGTTGGAAGAAAAGAAAATTTACACGCTGTGCGCAAATAAGGGTGATATGATGGGAATATCGTGTTGCAAGTTGTTTCGTTATTATACAGAAAAGAAAACAAGGAGTAGACGTTCACGCTAGATCAATAAGGATAAAGATATCTGACACTCGGTAGTCTCTGCCTACACCGTAAGGGAGCTGGCGGGAAGAAACAACAAAATAATAGAAGTTTTCTGGAGAGAGATTTCAAACAAAAATAATTGTGTTTTTAAAATAATTGTCGCTATCCAAAAATATGTAAGAAAATAATAATGCGCATGATAAACCAAATTGAATAGATGCAAATTAAAAACAATAGCATGTGGGCCGGAAAGCAAGATAGTTCAATTTAGACGAGTATATCAATTTACTGGGTGACGATGTTATGAATTTATAAAGGCAACATAGGAAGAAAATAGAGACTACTTGTAGGATAACAATACTTCGCCTGCCCCACTTCCTGCTATTGTAGTGTACGTAAGTTAAATAAGCTTCACGTAGGTAGAAGATAATCTCCGCTACGTTAGCATTGTGTCAACGAAGTACACTAAGCAATTCTTTGAATTCTATGCGATTCTTCGGATTTCGTACAATTTTCAGACTGTCAAAATACAGTATACTTGAATGCAGTCTTCAAAGATTCCTCGCTAGGATTAGTGAGACCAGATAAAGAACTTGATATATCCGAAACTAGTCGGACTATACCAAAAAAAATATTCATTAACCAGGTACATCATTTATATATGGCAATAGATATTTTAAAATGGTCAGACAATTATCTGTTCGCAAGATCGTTGAACGTTTATGAATCATTCATCGAACAAAAATTAACTGAAACACAGAACAAAGACTAATTGAAATGTCTATTTTAAATATGGATTAAGGAAGAAGCATACCAAATTGTACACCGTAGGAAACGTACACAAACAATAGCGTGAAGTTACAGCTTCTAAGAGATTACAAACCGTCAAACACACGTTAAGAGCAATACTAAAACATACAAATAGTCACGTCAGATATACAAGTTTACATCTCAGTTTCAGCAATCAGCGGACATTGATCGAGAGCGCAGAAGGCAGCGAGTTCTGCAATAAAACAATCGAATTCATGATTCACAAACAGTCGTACACTCACAAACGCACACCCCACTTCATAACACAAATACACACACAAGGCTTGAGTAAATTTGATAGTACAAACTTGGAACAGCGGACGAGTATTTTTATTATTACATTATTAACCGACCTATTTGTAAAACACATTACTAATAACCAACAGTCATAACGTGCACCTCGGACCCGGTTCCGTCGGTTAACTAAGTAATATAAGTAGGGGACTAATTTAATGTGGTGAATTTAAATTTCCGCCAATCGACGCTACAACATGTGTACCGAGCTCTTATAGAGCTATTGTTTGACATTTTATAAGCCGACTGCAAAACTGTTCAAAAACATTTTGTAATCGCATGATGGCCACCAAATAAAATATAGCAGATTTTATAACTACGAGTAAGTACAATATAGACATTGAAAATAGATTTTCTAATAAAAGATTAACTACTCTCTATATCTTTAATAACATTGGCATTTCAACTGAAATAGAGGATCATGGTGTAAGCGGGGTTTAGGGATATCCTGTCTTAGCAATAAATTCCCCCGATGCCGATGTAATAACCTAACACAGACCAATCGACCCGTACCTTTCTTACGCCTCTCTTTCTTTAAGAAATGAACGAGAATCCTCTTAAACGATCCAAAGAACTTTGTACCTGTTCACATTTTTAAATTCGATAGTTTTGTTTAAATTTAATGGAATAAAGGATTGAACATGTAATGTCTAAATATTATGTGTATAATATATCCTGATACGTAATTAAGAGAACTATGCGAAACTAAACTGTGAGGAGACTGGCGACCACATGTCCCAAGTAGGATACATTGACTTCGCAATGGCCAGATGGCTTACAAGGTTATTGCCTCCTTCAACTTACTTCTGTTTCTTAAATTTAAATTATACGTTACTTTTTAATAAAAAAAATATCTTACCAAAATGACAGCATATCTTCAATAAATGCTGATAGTAGCAAATTTGTTTTTCTAATACGTATATAACATTTATAAAGCACCGTTACTTTAAAATACACTTCTACCGCGAAAGCAAAGACACGTAGCAAGGCAGCACTGATTTATACAACGAAGACAAATATCTGACTATAGGATAAGTATAAAATTTTTAGCAAACGAACATAGTTTCTCACAACTTGAATTCCCGCTCTCCCCCGCGATTCAAGCGACAGAAGGCACAACGCATATGGTCCACTACAACGACTAGAATACACTTAACAGCTAACACCAACAACAGCGAACTTCGATTAATCGCGGCTCCGATTCAAACCTAGCGCCACCAGAACCTGGCAGGGTAGTCTTTGTTAAGCACGGTCCGGAGCCGCGGCGCCAGCTGTGATCGGCATGCTCGAGCGAGCGTACGTCTGGCGACGGAACGATCGATGCCCGGTAACAGATTTACATGTTACGCGGAGAAAATCCGGAAAGTTTGTCACGTGGAATCGAAAGCGCGGGCGGCGAGTACGGCGCGCCCGCACGCCCGTAGTGCGCGGCGCCGAGTGCCGCCCGCCCTGCGCGCTGCTGCCGCCGCCGTGCCGCCGCGACCCACGGCACACCGTACTCCGCAGCGCGTCAGCGGACCGCCCGTTACCATTTACATAATCACTTACATCGACACCGACTCTAATATTGACATTGAGATAACTTACACCTGTGTTCCTTATCTCGCAAAAAGTGACCGAAGTTCGGAAAACGAATATTTAAACTTCATCTATTGTTCATCTTAATAACATCTGTACAAATATTAAAGCGAAACCGCTTAGGCATCGATTGACAAACATGGGAAAATATGACACCAATGGCAACATAAAGCTGTATAAAAAAATCTTATCGAAATTCCATTTACATTGAAAGTGCGATTTTATATTTCGATCATTAAGGTCCCAAATGGTGCGTTTCTGTTAGGGGTGGTTAGGGTCGAGGCGTGGTAAATAGTAGAGAGCGGGGAAGGGACGGCGTGAGACGTAGAAGTATCGATTTTAGCTACCCCGCCCTCACCCCTAGCGCTGCGACGGTGTGAGTGCGCGCTACGAGTCCTCACTGAGAGATGGTCGGCAGGGCAGCGAGCGTGTTCGAATATTAACAAATGCTTTGTTCACACCATGCCTCACTGCCTCCACAAACACCACCAAAGGCCTTTTGTGCTGTCACTATCAGCAAACATTATCAGTCACAAGTAACTCACTTGAATAAGAGGGAAACTTTTAGCCACATAAATGAGCTCTAGTCGAATGTAACGATTAAATCGTGAACAACTCGAACGGTAGTGGACGGTAAAGTGTGGATTATTTTCACACTTTGTTGTAGATATACATAGAATAATATGTACTACTAAGTATTTAATAACACTCGTGGTTAATTTATTAAGTTTATCTCCCTTTAGTATTACAAATAATGTAACGAAATTTATAAAGCAATGCATGTAAAGAGTGCCGTATAAATATTTAGAATGTCTCAATAAAGTATTGGACTATTGAAAGAATATAATCATATGTTCGATAGGATTGAAAACGCGGCGACCACTTGTGGATTGAGAAGTGATTGCTATTGGAAAATGGATTTCTAATGCACTTGAATTTACCACAAGTATAAAATAGAAATATATTTTTCAAAATATGTTTTTTCCATGATAAAGGTCGGATTAAATACGACGGATTTACAGTGTAAATTAATTAGGTAATTCAATGTCATGATAACTAAAGTCATGTTTTAATTTTGACTGAACGTGCTTTAAAGAAAATATCGTTAACATTAAATTTAACGTATTGTACTAAGAATTACTGCAGTACTAAAATTAAACAGTTTGCCAGGAAAATCCCCACAATAGCCATGAATCATAAGCCCGCAGGGAGCTTTTCAATTCGACTCTCAGGAAGGCTTAAACAATATGAGCAGTCACTACCTTTTGTCAGACGGGAATTGTCATGAATACAGAAAAAATAAACAGAGTTAAAGTATGAGGATTAAATAAAACATACCTGTCATCGAGCGGCGGATACTGAGACGGCTGCTGGTAGTTCATCCGACGACCATAAAGGGAAGCACCTCCTTCTGACATGTATCCGTCCATCAAATCATTGTTTCTAGCACACTCCATTTCATTAACATTTAACCTCCTCAAACAATCGCCATCCGACATATATCCGGATGCTATTTCAAGGTCGCAATAGTCGGGGTTCGAGAATCCAGGACCATAATTCATACGATCGCGGATTCCGATATTTTCTCGGCCAAAATTTGCCTTCACTGTGTTGGCATGATGTGGATACCCTGGGATATTTTTCTGCGACAAGCCTGTTGTCCTCATGGGTAATGTCAGATGACTATTATAACCCCGAAGTAAAGGTCTCATAGGCATAACATTCATTAATGGATTCTCGTCTTCACCAAGCGAATTATCCCGACAATGGGAAGGTGTACTCGATCGACTGTCACTATTTTTATTTAACTCTGTTAAAGTCCTATTGTGTTCAAATGATGGTTTATGACTATGTCCCGTGTTTTCTGGTATTCTCTTCTGTGCAGCTTCCTTTTCAGACATTTCGGCTTCATTAATAACATGGTTGATGTAAGTAGCATTCATGTCTAATCTTTTAGAAGACGACACATTATTAGATTTGGATGCTTCAGACCCAGATTCACTAGAAGGTCTGTAAATGACACTACCATCGCTTGAATTGGACTGCTGCCCTGTTGTACTATGAGTAGAATTGGAATGAGAGCTTTCTGTCATTTGCGAAACCGTATTTTGATTACCAGCAGCTACAACTGGCATGGGAGAGACAGCTAATGTTTGTTTTTGAGAAACTTCTCTACTTAGATTAGATTGTTCTCTAGTAAATGGATGAGCACTTACATTATTAGTAGAATTTAAACTGGAATTGCTCTGTATTGGACTTAATTGACTATTTGTACTTTTATGTATAACATGTCTATCATCTTTTGATATTTTGGAAGTTCCTTTCACAGCCGCCGTTGGTTTTGGAATACCAGTGTGATTTTGCTGGGGAACATTTTGTGATCCTGGGGATAGTTGCGTTTGGGACTGCGATTGATTTAGCAAATTTTTCCCGTGTCCACCTGAATGTTCATGCATCTTCTCTGAGTTATCTGATCTAGCGTCACTAAGTTTCATCTGACTACCTGACAGCTTAACCATCTTAGACTCTGTTTTAGGTTTCCCAGTTCTCGGATGATCGTCTATCATATTTAATTTTGTATTACTAACTGACTTTGGTGCAGCCAGTCTAGATTCCTTATCCCGAGACGGAAGTTTTGGACTATTTCTTGATTTTTCATTATTATTCGTCTTCATATTACTTTTATTAATGTTTGAAGAAGAATTCGAATCTTTTACAGGTTTTGAGTTCACTAATTTGCTTTTTACATTTTTCCCAGATTTATCCTTAGTAAGCGTGTCATTTTGCTGTCTAATAGTCTTAGGTCCAATTAAATTTGATGATTTGATATGTGCGTTTGTTGCATTTGATGATTCATTGAGGCTTAAACTAGAATCAGATCTTTCACTTTTGGCCGATGAGAACCCACTGGAAGAACTTGTGCGTTTAGACACCGCGGTGCTTTTACTATTTTGTTTTTCACTACTTATTTTGTCTTTATTAAAGAGTTTTAATTTATCTAACATGGAGTGCTTTGTAGGAGTCCCATTATGGTTTGTTGGGGATTGAGAGTGTTGTTGAGGAGTACTTATTAATGTTGATGGAATTTTGCTACCGGGCGCTAATAACGACGAATTCGGACGGGATCTGTTGAAAGACAAAAAAGCAATCGATATCACTACGCTATTCTATATTTTCTAATCTCTATGAAATGATTTACTAAAGATTACATGCATCAAAGCTAGTAGTATCAAATCAATATAAGTAAACAAAACATACATATGAGATCAACCTTTACAGAACGCTTAAAATGATAAGGTATAATATGAACAAAAATACAGACCCAGAAGACGACGTCGGCGCTCGCGGTATAAAACTGACAACTCCTTGTCCCAACGGGCTGGTCGAACGACTAGAACTTGCCGACAGTCCACTCTTGCCACCTGCAAACAAACATTACACGTCAAAATTCTTACCCATAACAAATCACTGTGAATGCACTTATGACACAAGTACTAACAATTGTCTATTATTTTGTTGATAATTTACTAGTAAATAAATATAAAGTTATCAAAGCACGACACGGGTGGCCGGAATTACGCCTGTGACAGACTGATCGGTAGGTCGAAGAAATGTACACTCATTTGATGTAGCTGTCCCATTGTACCTAGAGCTCCGGTACCCCTATAAATATTTGACGTTATACAAAGATTGCTGATTGCTGAGGGTCTACCATATCTGGCCAACTATATCACTCCGAACATTGAATATGGACGTAATAATAATAGTCTTACGTCAAGCATATGAACACGTGCACATAGCAACCCCAAATAAGGGACAATAATAAAACAATGGTCACCACAGTAATGAACGGGTTACTTTATTGATTTACTTTGAAAGCGTGTTGAAAACATTCAAAACATTTGTTTTGGGGTAACTCATAAAATAAGTACAAAATTTTTTTTTTGTTCAAATCTATATGTATCCATATGCATTTATATTTTTTATGAGTGTGTCACGTCTATCATAGAGTTTGTTACAAAAATATTTCTAAAGTCTTATAATGAGAGCATTACTGTTTTGGATAGATCGTGAAAACATCTGTTACATATACATAAATAAAATTTAAGTCTTTGTTTTTGTAATAAGAAAATAATAGCTTTTTATTGTGTGCGTGTGAAAGTTTATTTATATACAGTACATACTCGTATTACAAAAACCCAATTTTTAACAATATTGTCTGTCTATTTCTTCCGAGTAATCTCCGAAACAGCTGAACCGATTTCGAGAATGCTTTCACTGGGAGATTGCTGGTGTTATGAAGAGTAACTTAAACTATTTTTAATTTTAGAAAGTTTTAAAGTTCGTATATTAAAATTAAAACCCATAAAATGTATTTGGCCTTTCACTGACAGCTAACATTATCTAATACAGAATTCTACGCGAACGAAGTCGCCGGCTCCTAATTACCTATGTATATACAAAAATCTTTCGAAATCTAAGTCAAGTCTTAAATTTTGATACAACAAAAGCAAAGTTCCAAATCGACGGTAACTAAAAACTTTTATTTGAAAATCTAAGCCGAGGGGCGAACTGTGGAAAATATTTCTGGGTTTACCTAATCTTAGGGTCGTTTACATTTTATCACTTTGTTTCCATACCGAACTTTTTCGACCGTCTTTTTTCCATTTTTATCATGTTTTACATTCAAAATTCGGCGAAAAAGTAAATGGGAACTTAGGCTTGTTGCTTTGAGTCTTTGATTCAAGATCTAGGTATACTGTTAATGGTTTTTTAAATGTCGTGGTTTCTTTATTGTTATTCGATCATATGTCGGATTTAAAATTGTTGCGTCATGGAAGTCATAGACAAACTGCTATTCGTAAATAATATGTATATTATTGCGTTTTAAATAAACAATTTTATTTTTCAAAAATATTGTCAAAATTTTTATTATTCATTTAAATATAAATCCTCTTTAAACTTTTGTCACATTCTTTTGTATATGTATCTAATACATTGTAAGTATCGTCCAACGGATGAAAACTGTTGATAGTAGATAAGTTTAAAGATTAAGTAAAAATAATATCTTTTGAGTACTTTCTGTGTAATTCCCAGTTCTAGCGCTAGAATATTATACCTTTTACTAAGATTATTTGCAATTTGATATATAAGTTGTACAAAATAAGCTTTAAAAAACACTGTATAAAACAAAAATGTT
>DWDT01000444.1:0-21089 GCA_018245595.1 Microceris scylla
ATTTAAATTTTTAAATTTAAAACGCACTTTTTGTAAAGAGGTGCGCGCCATGGGTTTGAACCCGGCACCCCCGGAGTTAGGGGCTGAATTCTTAACCACTAGGCTATCACTGCTTATACGTATATGTTACATGAAAATCATTATATAGATATTTTTTGACATCGAAACAAAGAATATGTGTTCATAATAGAAATGTTTGACCCGAGCGGGAATCGACCCCGCGTCACATGATTAAACAGTCATGTTCATCGACTATTGCACCAATGGGTCAGTGTAGATATATCTTTATATATTAAATATGAATCAGTATCCACAAAGGACAATTTCTAAAAAACTAACGAATTCTGTACCGGAAAAACACTTTAAAAATAATATATCTGCAGCAATGATTGCGCACATTTAGATCAATAAGAAGATGACTTTAAACATTCTCCCAAGGTTCCCTAATGAATTCCCATTGAGCTTAACAGATTTATTGGCTCGCCATCATTCAATGAAACGAATGCGATCCAATTCTGCCCAATCAATTTTCTTAACGTTTGCACAGTTCCGGCGCGCGACGTCATACGATTCATAATCTGAATAGATTGAATAACGTTTCGATTTAATATTCATATACCATTCATGTTTGTGTTTCATATCGTTGATAAATTGTTACGAGTCCAAGTAAGGTTTGTACGCTCCAGAGGGTTCTCGAGTCTATTGCTTTAATAATAATAACAATAAAATAAAATTCAGAAAAAGGATTAGATACTATTTCGGCCTAGTAATTTTATTGTTAGTATATTTATATTTGTTAGTAATTTTAATGTTAATATATTTTTACTAGGGTTGAAGGTCGAACACTCGTCAGTATCGTTAGTATTACAAATGTCCGGGGCTTGGTCGTTGTATAGAGAGACTTATTTGCCACTCGGTGCTCTCTGCCTACCCCGTAAGTATCGTGGGTTACAATATAGTAATAAACTAAAACCTGCTATTTATCGCAATAATTCTTCTATATCTTTGATTTAATTGTTAATGAAGAATTTATTTCATTATAGAAACATGATTTTTTCGTTTAATAACATCATGTCTCTAACGCGGAATAATAATAATAATATATCCGTACTCTGAACGGATACACCTCAGTACTCGCATTTCACGCTAAATGTCATTTAATACTGTTCACATCAAAGGACGCTCGGATAGTAACGAGTCGAAACCGCTCAATTATAGCTACGAGCTTGATTAATGACTGAGTATCCGCTTTGATTGTACGCTGTGCTATTGAACTTTCTGGTTTGTGTACATCCTGCGTTACGTATTAACATTTTATTAATTATTGATGTAAGTTACTAATGTACGTTAAATAAAATAATATTATAGAATTGTTCGTAAGTGTACGATGATCGCAGGCTAACGCGCGCTCACACAGAGACACGAGCACGCACGCACTCACTCACGCACGCACGCACACAAACACACGCACACAAGCACTAGCACGCACTCATACACAGCCACGCACACACGTAATAAACTTGTTACTTACTAAACTTACTAAACGTGCTACTTAACCATATGAATGTCATGTTCCAATATGATAAAATAACATCTTAAGCATCACAAATGTATTTACTAAGTAATAGCTATTGCATTTCTCCCCTTATCAAGCTCAAAAATGGTGCAATATCCGATATTTTTCCTTTGTGATTGGTTATTTCTATCAAGGAATTTAAATGGATTTATTTACGAGACCGTTTGACCTTAAAATGACTTTTGCACCCTTTCGAAGTACAGAATAGGCGGGTAAATGATTAGCAAATATTAGACATTCGCAGAGATGTTATTACTTCCGGGCTCCCCTTTTGGTTTCCTCAAATCAACAAAGATGGCGCCGCTTAGATTTGATTTAACTTACAATCTGCCGTAGTAGATATATATAGTACAATATATCAATTATCATAATTTAATATTAATGTTATTAATTCCATAAAAAATTACTATTTAAATGCATATAAATGCATATTATCTAGGTACACGCGATTGGCTTGTCATCTGTGTGAGATGATTACTAATTGTTAAGTATTATTATTACATTGGACGTGCTTCATTATTAAGTCGTCATGTTCGGTTCTTAAAGGGGTGGGTAGAGAAGAGATTTCCAATCACCAAACGTTGTACGTTTTTGTCATGTAATGCAACTTTAAAACATTTTTGATAATTCCTCGTCTTACCACCATTGTTACTATAATTTTTAAGAATAAGTCCGTAGTAATATAAAATGTATTCGCAAATTCAGTGATGGTTTTTTTAACAGAGACGGAAGCGACGGTGACATTCCGCGCGTACCTCTCACGCCTCTTGAATAACTGAAGAACCGAACCAATGATTAAATAACTGCCACCACTAGGCGGACCCCGGAACGGTGTTCATTACGATAAGACTCTCTGCGCTTTGTTTGATCAAACCATTTTTATCTATTATATTATTTAACTCCTCAAAAATGTTCCCTAAAATACACATGCCCTTATTGTAAATTATCGAGCCTCATATTTTGTACATAAGCTCATATTTTTGTTTTCGCCATAAGTTTTTTTTTGAAAGGTCGTGTCCAATACAAATCATAATTAACCATTTAATAGCTCAATAGACTTATTCAGTTTCTACCTAATGAAAAAACACAATTGTGTTATAAAATAATTAGAGTGAAGAAACATAGGTATATATTAACATTTTCAATATCTTTTTGGGTACTTGGGAGCTCAAATTTTATACCAAGGGAATGAAATTCAAGTGAAACCAAAACATACTAATCCCGATTTACAAATATAATCTTCGTTAGGAGTCGAGTGTTCGGACCGAATATTGAAATTTGCGTGCTTTAATCGTTTTGTGTCAGACGTAAGACGAGATTATCCTGGGATTCGGCTGTTTTCCCAGATATAGAGGACATTTTGTTCAATTCAATGATAAATATTATACATGTTAATATTCAATTTCGTATTTTTATGGTTCGCTGTTGAGTATTTTGTTTTCCTCCATAAGAATATTGTAACTTCGCAAAATTGGAATACATATGTACATTTAAGCAATATTTTTTTTTATACCAAGCAATATTTACTACTTCAAATCATTGTTTTAGCGTGTGACAAAATCATTGGATTTTATTAAAATTTTATTGGTATTTCACTATTTCTAACTATTCCATAACATTAAAATGGTCTAGTTTTGAAGATTCGTTTTCTTTCGACCTATCTTTAGTTAATATCTATAATTTTATTCTACATATCTTATTTATAAAATAATTTGTTCCAATTGTACAATCTCTTTCTATCCATTTTTTTCTCCACAAGCACTTCAGAATGTCTCATTTGCTACGATCGACGCAAGGTTTCAAAGGATTGCGGGAAGCTTTGAGAATTAAATCAACTGATACCCGATTTCACCTTGTGCTCTGCTTCTTTTTCTTGGCAACTTTAAATCCTTATAAAACGTGTAATCTGGAAACCGTGTATAAATCTGCCTCGTTCGTCGAATGGTTGCAAGTGCGACTGCAAATTAGGAGGTCCTAGTTCAAATCCCGGGTCTGGCACTATTGGATTTATCTAATGTAGAATTTCTACTAGTGACTGTCTGTGCCCGGTGTACGGCAATAGGCTCGCTACCTATTCCACTGACGTAAACGTAACTGGTGAAACGTGGGAGTGTACCTACTATACTCCTCTGCCTGCCTCTTCGAGGAGTACAGGCGTGATGTTACTTTTTTTAGTATAGGACTCTTCGGCTAGATGAAGTGACGATTTTCAAAGGGTTGCAGGCAAAATCTGGCCGCGGAATCCGAAAAAAAGACGTGACGATACTCATCAGGGTAAACCTATGTCCAGTGATGGATTTATACAGGCTGATGATGATGATCTTCATAATTTGACATTTCCTATGAGTAAGCCTAAATAGTGTCTATGTTTGCAAAACTATCCTGATTTTCGTCCAAAAAGTTAAGACGCATTTTCTGAAATTTTTGCTTACTAAGGCACGTTCAGGTCGTTATAGAAATCTTCCGTCTGAATTTCGCGCGCGTAGCTCAACTAGTTTCAGAACTCCATCTACATATATGTCTAACATATTACGTAAAAATAAAACTTTATCAAAGACGCTGGCAAAAGTTTGGCCTCTCATAATACCTTCTTAAATATCAAAGCAAAGTTTATTCAACTTGGTAACCTAGTATAGTACCTAGTTGGAAGAGCGCGTCGCAACTTGTTTCAATGTGGGGATATCTTGTTATGACTGAACACGTGTTTCCAGTAACTCGCTTCCCAAGTTCGCTCTAAAAGCTTTACACAAAGACTGATACTGGAAGTGATGGAAAAACACTGTACGTTTTTGAATCGTTGCGGCGATTTCTAGGCACACTCGTATGTTGCAGTATTACGCAAAATAATGCTAAACATTCTGTTTGATGGCAAATATAAATGCAGCAATAGTAATTTCGCATGTGACAAGTTCCAATGAGAAACAGAGTAACAAGAACCGTTTCAAGTACTTTTCTTTCTTTGTTCTATATTTTTATATACTATGTATTTATATTCATAGTTGCGTATTTTTGCAGTAAACTGTTGCCTTACTTCAGTTGTACTAAAGTTGCATAATTTACTATTCCTATTTCCATCAGTGGAAAAAGTTATAATACACGTAAACCATACATAGGTACCTAAATTCTAACGGCCTCCCCTTCAACCACCCCTTTGATCTTAAAGCCCTCTTTATAATTTGAGTGGAAAACACGGAAATTTTCACGAATGTTTAAGCAGGAGCGGGTATCGAGAGGTGTTTGACATTCGAGTACCTCCGGGGCTCGTTGCGAGCCATCAACAAAGAGGGCACCTACATCGTCGATTAAAGGTATGAATGAACACAGCAGCCAAAATGTTTAGTGAATTTTAATTAACGAACTTTATGGAGATTTATAGAGGATACATCAGCGTCAACCCTTTTTATCGTTTCATTGTTGAAGTTTGATCTACTTAAGGCCATAGTCTAGCATGATGTTAAAGTGCAAGTTAGTAAAGTTCAGGTTTGAGAAAATTATAAACAAGTCTAATGTTGTACCTAATTAGGTTTTCTCACGATGTTTTCCTTCATCGTGATGGAGGTGTGCTGAAATGTGACTTGCACAGTAAAGGAGAACTTTTGTGTTTTATGGCTTACATTATATCGCTGTTCATTCTTAAAGCTTGAATTACCACGAATGATTTTAGTTTTGAACCTAAATTATTATCGTGAATCTTTTTTTTTCATATATTATCTATATAGTGTAAGTATTGAGAAGATTTGATATTATGACATTTGTTACTTAATATTATCTACCTGTATCTATTTTTAATTGTTTTTGATGAAAAGACCCAAAAAGTCCATGAGTTTTATACATAGTGTGTATGATAGGTAGATAATAAGAATGTTCACCGTTGAAGATTATGATAAAATCTGTTAGTTTTTACTTTGATCTCACATGAACGTTTATTAAAGATTCTGCTGACATATAGTCTTCTTTTACAAAGTCTCCTTAAAATTGATATAGCGATGGTTCCGAGTACTGCCTCTTGAATCTCCACTTCGTACAAACCTCACCTTTGCAAAGCAGCTTATGTCTGCCACTTATGAACTATGGGCCAAAGGAAAGAGCTGTGTGTGAACTGAGAACTCTTCTTACATATTTGCGCATTGCTTGAAGGGATATTTAGGTTCATGAATATCCATTTAGTATTTGTACATTTTTTCAAAGACTTCATTTGCCGTATTAACTAAACCCGTTAGAAGTCTTTATAATTTCACCATAGTCTGTTCTACACCTTAAGCACACAATGCCGGTGACAAGAGGCACTTCAAACAAACGGCTCCTCGACTCCAGGCGCGCTGGCGTAGTCAAAGGAACTGACTGGGACGAGGAGAAATAACAACTTGCGACGCAAACAAGCTATGGAACTATGAATTCACTTCTCCACGAATTATGCTCAAATTAAATTATTCCGCTCTTCTTAAGTGCATTTTTCTTTTGTTAGCATTTCATCGATCATCTTCGGAAGTATTAATAAATGGTAAATTATTTTTAATATTTTCGCATCGGTAATACGTCAGGTCAGGTATAAGCGTTATTCGTTACTGGTTCAGCAATGCACGGTAAGTATACACTTGAGCCCTTAATATTTACACATATACAAGGTCAAATGAGAGAAGATGCGGTCTTCGTCCTTATCGCTTCTGCGGCTTTGCTGTCTCGCGGCAGACGTATCTGATAGCGTATTAGAACTCTTTCCCAAACAAACTCGATGTAAATTCATTTATGTCACCTTCAAACTGAAGCAGAAAATATTAAAAGCTTAAACAATATAGGTAATACGATCGTTGAGCGCTAACGAGCTCATGCCTAGCGTAATCGTACTACAAAGGAGAAAGGAGTTTGATGGATGAGCTCGCAAATTGTTTTGCGCACCTATTTTCTCCCTTTTAGAACGTCAGATATAACAATATTGCAAATACGATTTCTAATAAGTTACATATTTTAAATTAAAAACTATAGTAACATTCGAGAGTACAACTCCAAAGCATAGAAGGATCGAGAACAACAAAGGAAAAGTGATAACGTACATTATCCTTGCCCGAATAAAGACACAAATAATTACAAATTACAAGAGATAGTATTACGCCTTTCTACGAGTTTAATAAGACTTCAAACCGGGGAAAAATCTGGGAGTAATCGAATCAATTTTATTAATTCACAAAATTCACTAAAAAACCATGTACTAGTAGGTAAGCTAGTGCAGATCCAGGTGTCTATTGGTAGCAATGATGGCCACATGTGAAAAGAAAGAACAAAATGAGTTCCCAATATGTATGCATGAAGAAGACATTTTCTGGAACAAATTGTAACCTACACTTTATAGTACAACAAAGTTCAATTCATTGATACACATAGGCATACTTAGAGTTCAAATTATTCATCCGTCATCAAATCTTCTTACGTTAGACCTCGTATTAAACGTAATTATATAATTTCTTTCAACCGCACACGAACGTCGCCACCTACACTTTTCAGAACTGGTTATTATTTGCGGAAACCTAGAGACATTTCGCGGTGAAAATCGTACGTGAGAAGGAATACTTGAGTGGTGCGTTCAGCTCCAACCGCACAACTCTTCGAACGGTTCAAGGTGCTCATTGCACGGAGATTAATCTTGTTGGGTTGACGTGGGGTTCGCCCGTTGGCGGCTTTCGTTGAGAGATTTTCGATTTCGTCTCGTTTCTGTGAAACTTGGACGCGTTTTGATTTATGCGTGGCAATAATGAACGTCTTATTGTTGTTATGGAAATACTCTTGAAAAAATACTGGCTGTTCTGTTTTTCGTTTGTTTAACCATATGGTCTCCGACACATGTGCTTATTTAATGTCAATAAAGAGAGGAGTTAATTATTGCACGTTACAGCAAGTTATCATTGTTTTAAAATTAGAACATTACCTATATATCTTATTATAATTATATCTATTACTAAGGGCAGTGCATTCATATGCAGGAATATAGGTACAGAACTTAAGATTAAAAGACAGTTACAGTTCTTTCTGTCATCTCAGAGTAGACGCATATATTGCTAACTGCTTTGACCGTCTAAAGCCAGAAGGCCAGCATGACACTTTAAAACTTAAAATAACGAACAAGAAATCAATAAACTTGATTATTTACGCAACAACGCCGAATAACATTATAACGAGGCGTTGGAAAACAATAATAATAACATACGACGTCAATGTTTCAAAATACTTACAAAACAATTTCTCGACTGGCTGAATTTCAAACTTGCGTAGAGCCGCGTTGAGATGGAAGCAATTATTATTATTATTATTACACGCATAACACAACAATAGCTCATGAAATTATCACCGAGTGAATCTCTCTCATTACTGTAATTTCAGCCACTCGGTAAGTCTTTGAGTATTTGAGAAAGACATACGCACACTTATTCATAAATGCTAAATATCTCGCATATTAACTAATGTATGTATGTATTGTCTCCTATATTATTTCGTAACCGCGAAAATTTAGGAATCGTTATAAAACATTAGTTTCAATTGTCGTAGAGGCTGACGAATTTGGTTTTCTTGTTGTTTCTTAAATGTATGTATGTATTTATTGGTGTATTATCTCCAGCTATATGTGGCACAGATGTACGTTCTCAAAACCAGGTACAGCCATGTAAATTTATGAATAGAAGATATATATGTACATAAGAAGGTATCATTTGGATAAACTTCTACAAGCCGATACAAATTTGATTGTGTAAATATGTCCCATCTAGTCTGTGACTTATGTACCTACATACAATTTGACCTATCAAATTTCAAGGAAATTGATGCAGCAGTATCGACGTGAATAGCATAGTACATGTGTTTCTTAGCCTCTTTTAAAAGTAAAATCGATACCGAAAATTTTCTTAAGCGATTATCGTTTAATCACGGTCACAAGTCGTCCAAGCGACATTCATTATTTACAAACAGTTCTAACAACTCTGGTGACAGCTAACACTGCCATGTTACTTACACCATCACGACAAAAGATTCAATTTGTCGGTTGTTCGAGATCGATTTGAACAGTTGTTCAATCGATCACAATGATTTACACAGTACTAATTCGTTTAGTATGCTCTTCTTTAACTTTTGAGGTAGTGAATGAACCTTCAGTCCAATAGATGTTCAACAGTTCCAAAGTATTCATCATCATTAGCCGTTTTATACTTCCATTTTTAGCTTCAGGTGGTTCAGTTTCCCATGACCGTAAGGATGTGTAGATTGTTTCATGCCTTAGTACTTTTGACCGCTACACTTCGCGCATCGGAATAGTAATAGGTCTTACAAAATTATACTGCCTCTACAATCTACCAGATTTTTCGCATGAAAGGACCAAAAAAAGAATGTCTGTTCCAGGCGGAACTAAACAAACTGCACAAAATCAAAATAAAACATATTAGGTATACGTATGTATGACTTCTGAAATCAACGATGCTCGTATGTTTCCAAGCGATTTGATTCTTATTTATATTGCTTTTAAATGTAGTTTTGCCTGTACATCCGTGAAGTCACATTACGTATGCAACTAACGAAATGCAAGGTCAATAACATGCATGTAAACGATTCAATATGTATGTACATATGTGATTGATTAAAATCGATGTTTATTTGCATTTTCAAAAAAGAAAGAAAGAAGAAAGAATGCATTCCCTAAGTCCGTGTCGGGACCTGGTTGTGGTAAGAGGCGAATAAACCCGGTGCTGTAAGGTAATGGTCCGATTCGGTCTCCCTAAACAAGGCTACATGCCCTAATCGCCTACGGGCACCAATATAGGCACTGCTAGAATTCCTGTTCTACAATTCCCATCCCGTATGCCCAGCATGGAAATTTAGGGCAGCTGTGTGTGCAGCAGCAGTGGCAGCAATGTCCAGCAGTGAATTTAGACAGGCTGATGATAATGACGATGTTTATATATACATTAGTGATTTGTTGTTACTTTCTCTCGTTTTATACGCCGCTAAATATTCTGTATTCCAATTGCAAACAAAAGCTATAATTTCTTCGGTTTCAGAACCTAGTATCCTTTTGAAAAGGGGCTTTCCGACCTCTTTATACCAACACGTTTTCTAATTGCCTCTCCTTATTTGTGTTGATTATGTCCATTTCCTCTGTATTTGTCTTTCTCTTTATACGTAATTAATAATTTCCAAATTTGCTAAGGTTCAATGTTTCACGTAAAATGAATGCCGTTACTAGGATTTGTATTTATCTGGTCGAACTCCATCTACGAGGGATTACTAAGAGTACTGACTCTTCTAGAGGCGACCACCTCGGTCTTCAGCAGTGGTAAAGGTTGATAAAAGCAAATAATCGAAAGCATCACGAAATTCCTGTGTATGTGAGGTTTTATATAACGTTACATAATTCATGCCACCCTAGTACATATTGATGAATTTAAACCGATCAAAACGATCGTCGATATCTCAATTAAACAACGCCATTATATCCCGGATACAGTTCGTGGTATTTATTATACATAGCCCGGTCGTGCGGACCGAATCTGAAATGTGAATTTAAAAGACATATCCATCACGACATTACCTACCGATACATTTTGTTTGGAAATTTTTCGCATTACCTTGACTAAAATCGGTTTTTTGTACAAAACCGTTTCCAGTTTGAATTTTGTTTACGTGCTGGAAGGTTGTACATTATGCATACTGTACGTATACATTCGTCGTGGAAAATATTAAATTGTTATACTTTGTTCAATAGTTTTTTCTTCACTTTATTTACCGTAAATTTTTCTTTTGTTACAGGTAATGCAGTTTGTCCGTCATTGATGCTCCGCAAAGATACGATATAGCACATAACATGGTGAACATCGGATTTTATTGTTTTCTATTAAACGTCTGACATTGATACAGTGAAATTAGCGGAATATCAAATCGATACTTTATGAATTCTGATATCCAGAACAAATTAATTCATACAAAAAATTTCTCATCTTCATAAACTTTGTGGTACAGTATGGAAGTTGTCTTGTTTTAACTCATTCTTGTATGAATTATATAACTTATGACTTTCTCCTACGCCTATTTAATTCATTCTGATATGTATTGTAAAATGTAGTTGACCAGTCTCCTTTAGCTTCATTTTCTTTGGAAATAAAAAAAAATGCAATATTATACCTATTTTCTTTTCACCTTTGCGAAGACTATTCTATACACAATTTCAGTTTAACAAGCTTCAGTAGTAGTAGGTAGCCATTACACAAATTTTCATAACATTCATGAGGTAGGCGTTATTAAAGAGCTGGACTCCGTAAATTATTCCCCTTGGAAGCTTCAGGTTTAGTACACGTACGAAGGCGACGGGAGCTGAAATTTCGCAAACATAAATTTCACAAGTGTTAACTTGCCTCCCGCCTGAAATTCGTACTGTAATTTATACACGTTGTATTCCATTATCAATGCATATGCATCAGGATCCTCCTCGAAGTTTATACTTCATACAATTCATACAAGAGAAACGAATCAAAATTTATGCTGTTAAATAATGCTACCTTTAATATTCGTCTTCTATATTTACATCGTTCTCTTCCTTAAGTGCCAGTGTTCGTTATTATTATGTTGGAGAATCTTAATCATAATCTAAATGTCGATTTACAAATTTTTATTCGGTTACTAGAATATTGTGCGACCATGGGGTGTATATGCACAGTCTGTAGAATTACTTCATTCCTTGGTGGATCATGACCATGGACTATTAAAATCTTAAATTCTCTTTGATGGAAAACATCACACTCCCACAGTCGATATCGTTATTCAAAATACTTCATAAATTACAATTTCCCCTTATCAGCTGTTACAGTCCATTAAGCAACCTTTGTTCTGCGAGGGCAGTTAAAAACTTCAGTCGGAAAGTCGGCAGATAAGTATTCTCGACTAAATTAAAATTTCCTAATTGTCTCTACAAAATAAATTAACTTATTGTTCCAACCAACCGATTCGTTCTTTTGTTCGGTCTTTTTGTCTGTAAACTTGCATTTCTTTCGTCGTTATTTACGAATATTGTTGGTTGAACAGTTATCATTGACTTATAATAAAGAGTGTATTGTTCAAGGTTCCGTCCAGAATAAATAAATTATAAAGAAATTAATTTTTCAAATTCAATATTACCGATGTGCAGTTGTTACAGAACGTTTCAGATGATCCCTAGATATTAGTTAACATTTTTCAACAGAGTATCTGTCCGTAATTGCAAGAAGTTTTTTAACTTGACAAGAGATGTCTTGATTTTCTAACTTTAGATTCATTTGAAATATATGTCCAGAGAAACAACTTATACATTGTCAATGAACACCTATCTATGTGCAGTTATATACGTACAATTATAATAATTAAATGGGTGTGGCCTGGTTTAAATTCGTAATTACTACAATGTATTTGCAAATGTATGATAAGCATTGGACGTCAGTGTGCTAAAATTTTAATGATGATGATGATACACAATATACACCATAACTAGTTAATCGAGGTCACTCAGCTAGCTCTCATAGAAACACTGCAATATTGGATACGCCAACCTTTTTCCCCTTGACACCGTTACAGTTCTCTTCTTTTGTTATTATTTCGACAGCTCTTCTGTAATTGATTGATGCGCATTCGATTGAACCCCGGGAAAAAGTGTCACCGGAAATAATGTTGATGATTTTATATTTTTCCTTCACCTTGTGCAGGACATATTATTTTGCTGTGGGCATAAAGCTATTGGCACGTGAAAATTTTGTTCTTCCTCTCTTCTTTCTTGGGTTGTTTTCCAATAACATTCAAAATTATTATTTTAGGTTCCTAAATATTCCCATAGAACTGTTTTTATACATAAATGAAGTTCAATCAACAAAGTAAATATAAAAAAAAAACGTACCGGATAATCGATTACAGCGATTTCCAATTAAGTTTAGTTTAGTTGGTAAACCAATTAATTTGATGTGAAGCTTGACAAATGCTTGCAAAATTCGTAGATATTTTCTATGGGAATTTGTATATGTATAACGGAACCATAGACCCCATTAACGTATAGAGCAAAATGTAATTTGTTCCCTTGATGCTATACCCTTTGTGTCGATACGGTGAGAGGTAAGCAACATACAAAGTAAATATACAGATTTACATACGATTCTAATCCTTCAGTGGACGGGATAAAGCTGGTTTTGATGCGACCGTACAATTTGAATTTCAGTCGCTCTCCGCAGAGTATTGTTTCCTGTAAGAGAGTTAAGATTAAAAGTTGTTTTTTTTTCGATTCTACCGAAAGAATAGCCACCATTCTCGGTCTAAGAATGGTGGCTCTTTTGTGTTATAGGCTTCTTTACCCTATTCCACCGGTCCTGTCCTATCTTTTGCAACATGCAAAGCATCACAAACAAGGTCTCCGACTGCATCTGCTCCTATACGTTCAGTCCTTCGTTTAGGCTTTCATTCTTGTTATTCTGCTCTCTGCTTAACCATGCTATTGTCCTCCTACGACAAATTGATTGTTAGGACTGACCATGGTTCCTTCACGTAACAGATCGTGAGGAACAAGAAACGAAAAATAATACGAAAGTAATTTCATTTAAACTATTATACAAATATACTTTAGTATAAACGATCTTTAATGTCATCCACACGCAACACACCCTCTCTTTCTCACTCTTCCTCTCTCTCTCCAACATTCACGTTTATCGAGTTAAGCATTGGCTTAACGATTGTAGGAAGCTTTTATTAATACGGGCGCATTATAGTCGGTAAGCGCTCGTAAATCATGAGGTAATTCGAAACTTATCATTGAATTATAGCCTTTGTTTAGTGCGCAGTCGTGTTTGTGGATGCGAGTGAGCATAGAGTTATTTTTCGTAGTTTAGATAAATGTGTTTATATTATTCTTCGTCTATTTATATATTTTGATTAAACTACTACTTATGTAAGTAAAATTGTAATATTTATCCATATATTTATTAAAGTTGGCTGTGTGTTGTCCGAGAAGTCATTAACCGTCAAAAAGGTTTTTTCATATTAACACCTTTTACAGTAAGATAGATATGTTTTTAACGAGGCCTCCAATGTATTTTGTTGACTAGATTCGCAAGAAAGCGTGACTAATACGATGAAAGCTTAACGATTAAAGCTGTCTGGCTAGAGGAGTTGTGACGTCACACGAGGCGTGTTCGAGAGGCGGCGAGTGGCGCCAACTAGGCCACTGGGGCTCGCCACCGCTAACATTGGCCGGTTCAGTGCGGTCCGAACTGATGTTTGGGTATTGAAACATGGTACTTACTTGATTAACTTTTTTTACGTTTTTGTTTTTTCAATCCGTTTATCGTCACACTTTTGGACATAGGCCTCCTTTTAGAATTAAAGGGATCAAAGGGGTTTGCCACCCCAGCTAAGTGGAAAGCCATAGAGAATTTTTTTGGAGAACTCGTTGTGCAGGTTACTTATTGCCCCACAACACCAGAAATGCGCTGTGATGATAGTTCAGCCGATTGTACATTATTTGTTTATCTTTCACTATACCATTAGGTACTATAACGCTATTTCTGCTGTTTATAAGCAGTATTTTTTATTTTTCATATTATAGGACACGGTTCGCAAAACTTTCGTTACTCGATACATTCCAACTCAGTACTTAAACTCATCTATCATGATTTCAATTACCGTGTATTATTTTTTTGTTGGGACAACTTAAAAATATAACGTCCAATGAAGCTCCCAATGAAGATTAAGAGTTCTGAATTCCCTTTAAGCATTTTATCTTTCCTTCCTTCAATTTGGTATCCCGATATCTTATCAATGGAATGGCAATTTTCTCCTTCATTACGTCTAATGTGACCCGCCTGCCGCTAACCGGGTCAGCCGGTCAGGTGTCTCTGACAGATGCGACGAGCTCCCGTGTTGTGTCAGATTTGAGCTGTCCGGGTCATGATTATACTTAAATGTTGGCTGAATGACGTGAATGTATTAATGGGATTTAGAAAATGACCGATGTTTATGTGCGGGATTTCATTCGTTTCCCAACCGAGGGTGATTTATATTTAAATGTAGTAATTTTTGTGGACTTTAAAAAATATTCATGTGTTTTACACGTTTTTAACATGCTCCGTGACAACACCGCTAAAATTTAAAGAATTTATAATTATATAGATTGGCAGATGAAAGGTTAACATGCTAGATATCCGTTCCGAAAGTTGATGGATGTAAGTGCTTAGGTAGGCTAAGTTAAAAATCATAAGACCAATATAATAATGATAGATCTTGTCTAAATTAGAATGGTTAGGTATTGTCTCATGGGTTACTCACAATCCCTGAAACAGACGTCGCGTGTTTTGAGATGTCAATGAATGTTGCAGAGGCATGTTAGGTATTTAGCGATAAAAGTATTTGGAACCCAAAAGTCTCTAAGTACCTCATAAGGGACCTTGCATGATGATGTAACAATAACATTGAAATAATACATTTTATAAAACTTGCTATATTCAAAGGTTCCTGCCACATTAGGTAGGTACTAGTAAGTATACAATAAAATAAAAAAAGATGAGAAAGGGCAATACTATATTAAGTTTCTTGGCAGACTCTCGCAGGTTTAATTTCCTGTCTGAGAAAAGTTGAACCGGTCAAAGGCTGTACAAATGGCGCTATGAAGAAGTAAAAATAAAGTTGGAAAATTAATTTATAGAATCTTACCCTCAGGGGGTCTATATAATAAATATTTAGATCCAATATCTTCATCTTTGTTCTGAAAATCTTGTAATAAAATATATTGAGAACGATTATAACTATGATCAGTATATATCTTCTATTCGTAGGAAATTTCATTAGCCCTATGTATTCAAGCAAGTGGGATAACAAAACATCACGATTCACTATTAATGGTATGTCGTAATCGAGGTGTTGCCAGTACACCATTGCACTTCGAGTGACCAGCACGTCGTTGGCAAATCGCCAGTCATGTTACGAAATATATTGCGAAATTTTTCGACATGGCCCGAGATCTCGAGGTTCCGGGTTGTGCGGCCAAAGTCGACTTATGATGCGTTGTTTGAACGTTGCAACTGCGTGCCAATGAACATATACGCCAGTAATGTGATCAAAGTATCCTACAAATTTTCAGAATTTTTATTAATGTATTTAAAAATCACCTATCACGGTTAATATAGTAGCGTTAACGGTTTCTTTGTCGTCTAAATCAAAGCGTAATGTCACGAAGAGTTCTCATTCGCGAGTCATCGCTTAAAAAAATATTCTTCTTAAGGCTGCTTTGGATTTGGTGTATTTGACATTATTCCTAGTCCACAGTCGAAACCTTCAATATATGATAACAATTATGTAAAAAAAACTATTTGTATGTTCAAGTACATAGGTGATACAGATGCCAAGTAATTGAAAATTATGCAAGGAAATGTCTTCCTATAAAAGATACATGCCAAAGAGTAGTCAATTATGCAAGGTGCATTCGTGAGATCACATTCCTCCCCCCACCCCCTGTTACGACTACGTCATCATTTTAATGCATCTCTCGCTGTAATATTGGTTTTCATACGTTGAGCGTTATTACGCTGTAACGTTCGGTATATGATGGCTTGGCGCTGCTACTGTAGAATTCGTAATGAAATTTGATGATATTGCAAAGGTTAACGGCCAAACAGAATTCATTACTAACATTCACCGGTCAAAGTAAATATATGTCAACAATGTTGCAAAATTCTTATATACAAACATACATGCATATAATGGTACACAACTATTTTTATAGTCCAACGAGTCGTTCAAGATATCTCCATTAATTTGGAGCGTATAACAGAGGATACGGGTCCTCCCTTCCCCTTTCCTCCTTTCCCTTGCGAAGTCGTACTCCGACGATTACCTTAGGACTGAACGCAATTAATATATCACCTGTTATGATATGTTCCCGCTGTAACTAGTATTGTAGACATTATTACCGTATAACATTGTTTGTAAACAATAGCGCGAAGATTAAACAAAGCTCCACCAGTCCTTAGAGTAATCCATCTTCAAGCCACGTCTACATCATCATTCATTTCTCGTACATGTGAGAGCGGCTTGTAATAATAGTTTACAGGATAAATACCTTCCTTTCTTGGTAGCTATTGTGAGGTTTACATGATAATGTTACTTTTGTACGTCTAATATAATGGTATCTATCTATGTAATGGTATCTTCTACACTCTAGTGTGACAAATCAACTTGTGATGTTTCATGACCCATTTTAAACTCATAACTCATTTTAAAGTTGGCCAATGTAGTACTTAGGGCCTTAAATCTTCAATTATAAGACGCATAGCAATAAATGGAACAATAAAACGATTGATGATAACAATGATATTTATAGGTAATTAATATCTTGGGATGTTTTCAAACAAGGTCAACTGATACCAAAGTTATCAAAGATCACAATGATTTGGGTACAATATAACAGGTTCGAAGAAAGCTTGTAATATGGTAACCAAACAGCTGACATGCATATTTGTATCTTTATTTCATATTGCATCTGATATTCATTGTACGTTACAAGTATTCTTCCACTTGCAATGCTTGTGTTTGGTACAAAACCTTGACCGCAATCGGAATGCGAGCGTTTCCACAATTAACACAGTTGGCGCAGTCTCAAGCAGCGCTTCAGACTCAGGCGGGGACTTGACTCGCAACGCTACCCGCGAAGGAGATGTTTTGCTTCTGACGCGTGGAGATCTATCGTCCGCTGCAGTTACCGGAAAGTGTCGTTAGAATGACATCTGTGCATAAATGGACATGAAAGACGAAATAATTTCAGCAGCCAGCAAATAACAGTTTAGCAAGATTCTAAGAAAAAAAGTTAGGTCAATAGTGAAAAAATCTTAAAGGATATACTTAAGTAGTTATACTTTTCCTTTTTTTCTCTAAGGTTCTCATATTGTATTGCTGAAATTCACTACTTATACACATATGTACATATATTTTCTAAATACTCACCTATGTATGTAGGTATTTTTTACCGAGACACAGAGCAAGTATCTACTTTTTTACGTCTGTGGTCACGAAACAAATATTTGACTTATTTGAGTATGGAGCTCGAAACCACGTGCTCAGTATTGGTCAGTAAACATTAGCTCATTTAAGTTACAACTTGAGAAATTCTAGACATATCATCCGTATATCCTTTGTTTTTTTTATTGGATGGACATCTTAATGATTGATTTAACTAATCGTGCTTTATCTGAATCTATTTATACATTGACTTCTTATCTTTGTGAGATGCCTTAATCAATCACTTGCAACTCTTTAAAAGTCCAACAAATGTCTGAACATGAATAATAATATTAATAATATATATTTCTACATAAATACAGGTGGTGAAAACATCTTAACATCCATTCATACTTGGCACATATGGCATTAGCCCATATTCTGGTCCAACTGCCGTCAACGAGACCTTCGTACGTTACCTTGACCTCCAAGAATAGACCTAAATTAATCTGTAATCACTCACGGTTGGCAACGTTTCAAAAATTCCCACTGCTAACATTGGCAGCGTATTTCCAACATCGAAATGTTACACAGTATAGAAAATATTTTATCTGCAGTGCTGATATGCGATTTATGAAAAATGAATTTCTCTTCTTTTAATTCGAATAAATTGTGACTTGCAACATTATAATCATCATCATCAACCTCATCATCATTATTGTCCTCATCATCATTATCATCTTCATTACCATTATCATCAACATTATCATTATCAGAATTATTATTATTGTTATCTCTCTTGTCAACCTTTTTATCATCCCCTTTCGAATCTCCTCTTACAGAAAGAAGGGTTAGGCCGCAGTCTTTTTCTACGGTTGGGTATTGTGAACGAACGTCACTGCAATTAACGTGATCCACTATTATTAACTGACTCTCGCTCGTTCTACGCTTATTATCGCGCACGCTTGCGCTGTGTTTACAGAACTAAATTAGTTTGCTATTCCCTTAACAGTTCATCACGTGGATGTATAGATGGACTGGAAATGTTTATTATTTTAACATATTCCAATGCCGATCTGCTACGGTCTCGTTTTGATTCTTAACATAATAAATGCTCATTTATCCTTGCTCAAAGATAGTTATATCGAGCATGATTTGTAAGAGATTATCTGAATAAACGGGTGGAACGGCAAATGGGTGACCCCATTGTATGGATAAGGATCTATTTATTAGGTCATAACGACTACCACCACCGTCTGTCGCCGTACCCCAGGTTGGTAAACTTCACCCTCCTCAGAGAATTCACATAATTATTATATAGAGTGAGGCAATCTTTAAGCTGAACTGTAGGCAGCAATTTGGAATACACTTACCCACTCGGAATAAATAACATTTATTTGAGACCGAATCACTTGCAATATATCACTAATTGAAACATCACTTATTTATTTTTCAATATTACCTTCGTATTTATCATCAAAGGGTAATTAATAAAGTTTCCATTCCAAAGCATTTAGGGGATTTAATGGTTTTTTTATACTAAAATCGATCACATCGTGCACACAAGACGAACTAATTGAAAATCGCTATCTGCTGTAAACAGTGCTGCCTCCAATCGCCTCGTTCATCAATGTACGTCAAATCCTGTTTGGGTAGCTAAATTAGTTTGCAGTTTGCCGTGTAGTCAATTATTACTGCGCAGTAAGTAGCATGCAGCATGTGTCCTTGTAACGGTACACTTATTAGTTTTAACGTTTTACTTAATTTTCAAATCTTGCAAATTTAAGAGGTTTCAAATACGACATAATGCATCAAATCTTTGCTTACAAACTCATTTGGGATAGTTTTTTATGACTCACCGGGCGAGGTTGCCTAGCTTATCACAACCAAGCATCGGGAAGCGGTTAGTGTTCAGATATAGGAAAACAGCAGCCTAAAGTTTCTTTTTGTTTATTTTATTTGTTAAATTTAGAACGAAATATTTTCCTGTATACATATATTCACAAGAATAGAAATCGTGTCGTTTTAAATACAAATACATCTGCTCGTCGTGGTCTTTAGGCATCCATTTCTTTCCCAAAGTTCCCCGGACCCTCATTAGGAGCCTGAGCGGCTATTTCCCGTGGATCCAGCCGGACGTCCGATTTCCGAGTCTGGTCCATGCCACCCGGAAGTAGTTTCCTTTTTTCCTTTTGCCCTCTCATTATACTCGTGTAAGCGTACTTTGCCTTGCGAACGCTACCATAAGCTAGAGTAAGCTTTCTTTGAAGGTTATTTTTTTGTGTAATTTCCCATTGAAAGTAATACTGCCTGGAGGGTTTGGTCTATTAATTTAACAATCTGTAACTATTTTTCAGTTAAACTATTTCATTGCATGACAAAATAAATTCCAACCGTACAATTACTACCTCGCGTTTAAACAGAAACGACTAAGTAATAAAAGCCGTACCGCAACGCAGATTACATCGCGCGATAAATCCGTCGTTTCAAATGTACGATACGTTTACGTGTACGTACATAAATACATATACAGACACGTACATATGTATAATTAATTTAGTGCTTCGTGGTTTCCAAGCAGCTACTGGTAATGTTTTATTCTCCGCTCGTTACAAGGGAATCCTCTCACCCGCCATCGTATCTCACTACAACAAATCCTGGCCACGGTCCGCCTCATCCCTCTTCATATCTCAAACGCGATGCACCAATAAAAATACGCTAAAGACGGTGCGGGTGTAAGTTACAGAAGATTGTGACTTTATGGAAGAATAAAGAGTAGTTTCAAATGTTGCCTAAAAACTAATAATAATCATGTTATTCATAATTATATATTTATGTAACCGGTGTGTGTTCGTGCGTGCGCGCGCGTTTTTGTGTGTGTAGGTGTATTTATGTACATACATACACATGTACATATATATGTAGCCTCTCTCTTAATGCCAATTTCAAAGACTACTCACTCCTCCATTAACCAATATCAAATCTTTTCGGCGAAAACGGGTATCTCAGTCAAAGTTAACATTCGCATTTTTGTTAACGTACAAATTAAATTTGTTTTTTGTAATATTTTACACATACTTCAGATAAACTTTTATTTCTCTTCTACGTTTAAGCTGATACGATTTATTCCAACGAATCGCCTCAACTAGCATCATACACCAAAATGTATATATGTGTAGTCACGCGGCGCTGATGGCCTCCGCTGGTTACAACCACTAGAACACGCGCGCCCTTCAGCATTGTTTGATTGGAAACATTGTACAATGCTTCTGAACGAGCTGAACTGAGATTACTCTTCTCAAGTCCAACGCTGCAAATAACCAAAGAAGGTTAATGTTTCATCGAGAATACATAGTTTTATAACGATTATCGGATGGCTTCTACGGAGTGTGAAGTCTGACTATTGCGTTGGGCCAATGTGACAGACTAAGATCTTAATGATCCTGATCGTGAGCGGAGACCCATGTCCAGCAGTGATACGATAAAGAAGTAGATGATGATGATGTCGTTTTATTTTAAATATTATGCAGTTTATTTATAT
>DWDT01000445.1:0-21076 GCA_018245595.1 Microceris scylla
CGTACAAAAACATTTCTCACGCTTTTTTATACAGTGGCGCTCGCTGAGGTCAGTTCCGTTTCATTTCTATTTTTATATATTTATGTGTAACTCGATGATTTTTAATTGTATATTGAATTTTAATCAAAATGCTCCGTTATAGAGGTTTAGTATTGTTATAATTGGATATTGCAGTTTGTATTAAAAATTCGTACAAAAATTAATTGTCTTGTAACTGTGCCTGTGTTATTTTGTAATAATCATTAATCATATATATATAACTTATCGGTGTATAATTTTACAGTATTATTATGATAAGTTACTATTAATAACGCGATATTATACTACTACTAAATACTATTAATAAATAAATATTGCGATTGTATTATGACTTGTATAACTAACTAATGTGCAAAGTGTAATGCCGGGTGCAGACGTGAAAGATGTTTTACACTAATTACTATGACTTATTACGTTCTTTGTTACACCTTATTTCTAAGGCTGCGGTCACACACAAAGCGTACGCGATAAGCCATCACGATTAATGTCAGTTGATCGCACTTATTTCACTTGATTGTTTTATTAGTGTAAATATTTTTTAATTAACAGAATACATATTAAACTAAACAGCTCGTCTCATTAAAATTATAATCATATTATAAATATTTATTACAAGTACATACTAGTATTTACATTCTTCATAAAACGACTATGTTCCTTTTATTTATTCATTAATGCTATTCATTTTTATAACGATTGAAGTTATCAGTATTTGGAGAATTTGTGCATATGTGTATCAAAACTTAAGTAAACATAAGTTTCTACAAATACTAAGCATACAAAAGGCGATCTTATCGCTAAGGAAGGGTTCACTTTCCGGTAACCTTTAGACACCTTTTGTTACCTCATGTTTGGCTTAAGATTGGTGTCGTGTGATAGATGTATAAATATCTTCTGACATTATTACATAAAAACGTAGTTGATGATTTTTTTTTAATATTTCGGTTAATCTGTGTCATGTACGCCATCCCTCACTGTTTGCCAACCCGCACTTGACCATCGTGGCAGACTATGGTCTTAACCTTCTCAATATGAGAGGAGATCCATATTCCAACAGTGGAATGATAAATAGGTCGATTATTATTATTATTGTTGTTGCAATATAATAATTTCAGTGGTCTTATATATGACACTAAACTCTGCAAATTTATTATTAGTCAATGGGATTTTCGTTTTGTTTTACAAAATACCACAACATGAAAGCGATTTTTTTTTGTTGTAATCAGTAAACCAATTTGGAAAGCGATTTAATGGTAAATGATTATTTTCCCTTAAAAATATACATAAACATCAGACGATGCTTTCCCTTTGCGTTTCCGGTTATTAGTTACACCAGTCGCTTCGCGCTCAGTAGTTCATCGCCTGAGATAGAACGCTAAACTGAATCGAGTTTAATTAACATCGTTAATATGTGGCGTTTGATACAATCTAATCTTATTTCAGTTAAGTGTTTATGTTAATATTTCGCTAAATTACACCAATTAGCCTTTGTTTTTAACTCTACGTTGATCCAGACGTTTGTAGATTTTAATCCATTAATACGCTTGTGGTTATTTTATCGGAGGTTCATTTATAAATAACTTAGTTTAGTTATATTATAAAACAATATAAACTTATGTTTGCTGAGAACAGTAACTCACCCCGGTGGAATAGTACCTACTGGCTGTTAGTCTTTTATATTTCAATATACGATTATATTCATGTCCGGTGGAAAAAGAATATATCCCCGAACCCCATGCCGGGATAGCAGGGTGTCGTAAGAGGCAACTAAGCCCAGATCTGGCAGATCGCGGCACAGCACGGCTTGCTTAGGCACGAGTCCTTACCCTGACCGCCGCAGGGCAGCAGGCGGTGCGAAAAATCGTGCTCTGCGATCTTCAACCCGCATGCCCAGCGTAGGGTTTAGGAACAAAAACCCTTTAGGGGAGGCTTAAGTTCAGTAGACTTAGACTGATGATGGTGGTGGTCGTATGATTTCAAAAGGGAAGGCCTCCTTTGTAATTTAAGAAGAGTATCTATTCTAAAGTGCAAGATGTATCATCATTTTCTGTAAATAATACATTTGATAAGGTTGTAATATATTTTTAAGGAAATGTATAAGCTCCTTACCGTCCTCCTTTGACTGCCGGCGGTAATATCGGATTTTCTCACCTTTTATCACACCCGGGTTTCCTATTGAAAACGTTATTAGGTTCTACATTGTATTTTATTTTATTTCAATATAACTTGGAAATTTGGAAGGTTAATAAAATGTTATGAAAAATAAGATTTCTTCAGTTACTTTAACCGACTTAAGTTTATTATAAATATACATATTTTCAAGCAAATATATTTATAAGCTCCTTCCCGTCCTTCATTGACTGCCGGCTATAATATCGGATTTTCTCACCTTTTATCACACCCGGGTTTCCTATTGAAAACGTTATTAGGTTCTGCCTTGTATTGTATTTTATTTCAATATAATTTCGACGCATTAACAGGCGATTCTTGAGCTATTAATGAATGAAAATATATGAAAGGTTAATAAAATGTTATGAAATAAAAAAAACATTTATTTTAGCCGATTGAAGTTTATTATAAATAACTTATTAACTTGATATTATAAATTATTTTTTTTCTTGTTCTAATACTAATTAGACAACTGACTGCATAAAAGCAACTCTTGCTGTCGTGATATGGTTAGAAGAGTATGGTAAACTTTACATATGTTTCTAAAACCTAAATTGGTCCACTTTGCGCCAATGTTAACCACTGATAACACATTAAAGAGTAAGACGAGGTGGAACATCAGATTCATATGATTATACTTATACATTACTGCAGATAACTTTGTAGTGTTATTGTCCTATACCTATATATAGACTGCCTTGTTGGTCGAGTAGTTACATGCGCGACTGTCGATCAGGAGTTCTGGAGGATCACGAGGAGGATCCTGGGTTCAAATCTCGGGGCGGGTACCATTGGATTTTTCTAATTTAAAATTTCTAGTAGTGTTTCGGATTCTGGCTATGTGCCCGGTGTATGGCAAGAGGCTCAACAGCTATTCCATTGGACTTAAACGTAACCGGTAAATCGTGAGAGTGTACTACACTTCTCTGCCTTCCCCTTCGAGGATTACAAGCATGATGTTACCTATATAGAAGAAAACAATCGGTTTCGTATACAACATTTAGTGTCATGATATTATATGTTATTTAGTGTCATGGTGTTTAGTGTCATGGTGTTTAGTGTCATGGTGTTTAGTGTCATGGTGTTTAGTGTCATGGTGTTTAGTGTCATGATTTGTATAAAAAAAATTCAGAACTGTATAAAAAGTTTGTTTGTTTTCCCTTTTACTTTAGATAGAATTAGTTTAGCAAGTTCAAACTATCTGAGATGACGATATCTATATCGATAAATAACGCATCAAAAGCTACACGAATTTCGCAGTCCAGCGAGGGAGAGCACCCCCGTCTTGCACCCTTCGCTGCGCCCTGTGCGGTGTCCTTACGAGTAATGTGTCTGCTATTCATGATTTGTATGAACACAAGTGATATATTGATTTATCTTTATTTGAAAATTTTAATAGAAAATTCAATAGTCTCTCATACATCACAGGTCATATATAACACGTGTATTTTACATGTCGCATACAAACAGATACATACTCGTGTATGTATGTGGGACACATTTAATATTAAGCATAACGTTTTTTAAAATGTATATGTAACGGGTGCAACGTGAGATTGTACTACACTCCTCAATGTTGCTCCTACGGGGACTACAGGCGTGATGTTACAGTTCTTTTTCGTAATGTTTGTTACCTATATTTTCAAATTACTAGCAACGATTTGAAACGTAATTATTTCTTATGACTTTACGTATATTATGTCGTATTCTTAAGAAAATATACGCACCTCACGTTAGGAATGCGTGATCCTTTTACGAACTGTTGAGTAATTGCTGCCAAATCACCAAAGTTTCGGCAATTATACTCGCGGAAAGGTATAAACACGCGAATGGGTTGAATTACAACTGTTGATATTACCCAAATGTGTATTATAACGACATAAATCATACAACGGGCTCCGACATTAATCATATTATCCCTTTTATTAAGACGCGAGGACCAGCCGACTCAAACTATTATGGGGATCAATATCGGATACAATGGGATTGTAAAGGGGGCTCATATTTTTATATTCACAAAACCTAACTCTTCCGTCCCTTCGGAGCGGGTGCCGCCGCTGCGCGTTGCTCCTACTTTGATATAAGGGTGAATATTGTTCGGCAGGATATTTGTTGTTCACGTCGTCTGGCGAATATATTCCTAACAAACATTACAACTCATAGCCTTATTCCGTACGCATAGAGTCGAATTTAACTTACGACATCAAGAAGAAACCTTTTAAATCATCTAGTTGCGTATTGATTGAAGTGACTCCCGTTAGGTTTTTTACATAATATCTATCTTTCGAGGGTGGAGGAGGTACATGCACGCTCACATATATTTATACTGGCGTTATTGTCTGATTTTTAGAGGGCACTTATGGACTAAGGGTGCATTGCCAGCTGTGAGCGGAGGGACCTCTTAAAACATATTTTGAAGAAATACTGATTTAGTGCGACACAATCTTCGCTAGTTTGTTATGATTCATTATTTAACGCAAAAAATAATATAAATTTTTTGACTAAGCAAATTTATTGACTAAGATGGTGTATAACCAGTATAGTGTCGTATGTCGTACTCTAAAATACTATATAATATATCACATCTGTGTACACAAACATTTACATTGTTCAAAATGTCACAATAGTCAAATCCTTCACAATAGCAGTTTTAAATATGCGTATTGTAACGTTTAAAAATTCTAGTTTTATTTGACATATTCCTAATTCAAAATTTAAAATCATACAGTATGATGGACTCTTAATGCAATAAGCTTTGGTATTACAATAAACTGAATAGCAGTCACAGTTAAATCAAGAACCTTGCTGATATACCAATGATCATTAAGTACCTTTAGCCTAAATTAGATTTTATAAATAAAGCCAATGATATTACTTCCATTAATTATTATAATTGTTATATTGTTGTGCCCAGATTCCTTCACAAGTATCAAATACCATTACCGTCTTGATGGGCTTCTGCTAAAATAATGTTATTATTAAAATGTTTTTTCTTCAAATACCTTTATGTTAATGTGTAATTTGCTCATATTATATGGCTTTTTTGTTGTAAATCTACATTTGCGAACGGTGTTGCCACCGTCGCGCTTATTATATAATTGCCGTGTCATTTTACGCAAATAGATAATAATGAAAAACATTCATGTGATTATTAAGTGATGAGAACTTAACGCTTATCTGTGGTACAATCGTTTAAAGCTGCCGGAATTATACGAGTATGTAAATTATGTCAACAGCGATTCCACGTGTACCTAAATGTAAACCTTTTTATAGCAGAGTATTTTATATAAAAAATATCCGTAAAGGGAACAGGAAAACGTAGGAAAATATTGACAACGAGGTCGCATAGCGTTGGACTGCAGAGCGGGCGAGGCTCTGGATGAAACTTATAAGACCGTATTACGTAAATTTTTGCTTATCCAATTTACTAATATTTACCTTGTTTTTCGAGTTTATCGTAGTTTTTACGCACGTTAAATTACATTTTGGGAGACGTTCTTACTGTATAGTAAATATTATGTATAATACTGAAAACTTGTCACTGACAGTTAGACAAGCTCTGTATTGAAAAAAATATTTATAATTAAATTAAGTTATGCTACCAATAGCTCCAGATAATCTGTAACTGAAGGTATATCTACTATCTACTGCAATGGCTCAGTAAATTGAGAGTTCACGACCTTCAACAATATTGAACAAGCTTTTAAGAAACTTCCATGAACTTAACACTAATCATCAAAGGTCTGAACACTTCCGGTTTAGCAAAACTTAATACATAGTTTTCGCTATGCCTCGGGATATGATCCCTTGAAAATGATTTGTAAGCCCTTCATAATCTGTTTACGTTCGACCCACCCACATATTAATAGCGTACGTTCAAACTATATTTAATACGATTTCTACACAAAACTATATTAATTTAAATCCTTCGTGACAAATGTTTTCATATGATATGCAATGTGTTGCGGACGAGTTGCACGCTCATACTTTAATTAGTAGTATTTTTTATTTCAAACTCTACAAATTTGAATCCTCGGTGACATCTATGTTAAGAGTAGAACTCTCTACCGACATCTAGGTTTCCCGATTCATACAACCTGGAACGAGTGAACAGGCACTTTCTACGCCCGCATCCTAGGCAACATCTCTCTAACCGTCAGATGTTGCCCAAAAGCAAAATACATACTTGTATACTCAGCAATGAATTCAGTTGAAGCCCACATAACAGGAAAATCTCCCAAAGTATCGTCGCCGAGGTCGCGTTACGCAGAACTGTCGGCGACTCGAACTCTACTTATTTTATTGCCCCTTTTATTTATTACTGCGAAGATTGAAAGGGGACGCCGTTTGGACGGATGATTGTGACGAGCCCTCACTACATCACGTATGTTTATTCGCCATGCAGCTGTATCGTATAATACCTATTATATGTGGCTAGCGGGCTGTGTGCTCACGATTATACTACGGGTTTTTGAGTGAAACTGTTTTGAGCGCAAGTAATACGCAACAGTAGGATTAAAATGTGCAAGGTGGTGCAGGTGTAAAAGCTATGTTCAGTTTTATTTATTTGTAACATATTTGTGTTATATAAGAATTAATATGTATACATACGTATGTATTTATACGTAGCTTCACGCCTGTAATCCCCCAAGAGGTAGGCAGAGGAATGCAGAACACTCCCACACCAGGTACTAGCTAAAGTATCACCATGCCCGTAAGTCCCGAAGGGATATGCGGAGGGATGTAGTACACTCACACGTTTCACAAGTTACATTTAAGTCCCATGGAATGGGTAGTGAGCTTATTGCCATACACCGGGTAAAGGTCCAGACTCCGAGGTACTACTGGAAATTCTAATTTAGAAAATCCAATAGCACCAGACCCGGGATTTGAACCCAGGACCTCTCGATCGGCAGTGGCGCTTGCAACCACTCGACCAACAAGGCAGTAAATGTGTACTCATTTATCCAAGTCCAATCACTATAAGTTGTTATTACCATAATAATTAATATTATTAATGTTTATACATATCTACGTTAGAACATATTATATATATACGAGCACACTTATTTTTATTTATTAATATTTTTAATTATTTCTTTAACTATAACATGTAATTACTATTTTATAGATAAATATAAATACATTATTCGGTCGGTAATAATACAATAAATTAATCATAATAATTTCTGCAACCATATCAACATATTATATTTGAACCGCGTTTATAAATTATACACATTTTTTATGTAATACGCTGTACGAACTTTTATGTGTGAATAAAGTATAATTCTGAGAAAATCTCTGTTAATTATTGTAAAAACAAAACATTTGTTAGGGCATTGTGTGTAAATTACACTTATGTAAAAAAATGTTCCGACTTGTCATCAAACAAAATGTTCGAAAACAAGATTACTGAGAACGATTCAATTAAATATATCTTTATTTAAACGAGGTCCAATTTATTAACAATGATATAGGGGAAGTATATGGGGGATGTAACAATGACACACGTGTAATATGCGTAATACATATTCTCTAAAATCCTTTAACAACAATTGGAAATTGTACAATATGTCTACTAGTCTGTAACGTCACGGCTACAACCCTCTGATGATATTATCACAATCCTTTCAACGAAGCTTCCAAAAGCTTCTAACAAAGCAATAGCACGTGCACCTGTTAATACGGCGTCCAATCTGCAAAATCAATTCTGTTACGAACACATTTTATCTTTCCATGAAACCAGTGCACATCTCCAAATTTATGTACCAGGGGTGGCCCCCCATAAAGTTCAGATGTGCAATAACGATTCGGCCGGTTTAAATCGCGGATATTTAGCAATTGTTCTATCCACAACAAGCAACGAACAAAGCGTCGTACTATTTAATCATAGAAGAAAATTATGCCCACACAAATTGCCATTACCGTCAACTCTTTTCCTTGCATTGTTAAAAAACGTCTCCAGGTGTTTTTCCTTCCATTGTCGATAAAATAATTTTTTTAATATAAAACCGTATTTGTTTATATTCCATATCAAAATAGACGCAATATATCGTTAATTTTCGAAAATAAACTGAATTTACTATCATTATTCAAAATCTGTTCCTTCTGGACTATTTCTCGTTGTCACATTCACTCGTTCACTCGTTCACCAGGAGACATTTACCTAAACCACCGATATTAACCGATACCATGAAATATTAATGTCCTATGTTCGTAACTACACACCTCACCGTAGACAGAGACATAAAAAGGGACATGACACTGGCGAGGTATGGCTGTAAAATTTTTATTACAGTGACAAGCAGGTAATTGACTTGTTTCGAGGTTGCGCGGTCGTCGTCCAAAACTAGATAGGAATTAGATATTCGTTTTAGTGGAAGTGTGTGAGGAAGTCAACATAGATCCGCAATGATAAGTTCACTATCCGCTATACTTATAACCGCTATATCGAATAGTAAGTTAAATATGTTGTATTTTTAATAGGACTTAAGTACACCTATATTGCATCACTCCTTCATACAATCGGAACCCATAGCTTACGTTTTTCTTTAAACACAGAAATAGATTCAGAAAGGAGTTCATCGGCCTTAACTTTTTCAAGGCAGCAAAATCCCTTTATAAGCTAAATTACCACTGAAATCAGTGATTTAATGAGGTCTGAATAAGTTTAATCGATTTGGCTACATTAAAGATGTATTTCAAAGAATGTGGGGCATTTAATAAAAATTGTCACTATAGTTTTTTGTTTATGCATAATTTATCACGTTATTCAGAAAGAAAATTTAATTTTCAGTTCAAAAATGACATAATCCATCAGTGTAGATTTCAGTCGCAATAATAAAGAAGTACGTGCAAATACAAATGCTGGTTCATTTCTAGATGACCACCTAAGCCTCAAAGTATCATACACTTCGCAAACTGTTGCCCTAATACGATTCACGGGAAACGACTGGGGCGATGCAACTTCCATATTCCAATACAACATTCAAATAAAACCTAAAAGTGATGCATTCAAAGAGTATCCAAACAGATGTGCCTTGCCATTCCATCGGATCTGGCGTTTATAATCTATCTCATATCTACAAATAGTGGCACTATTTCAAAAAGAAGAACGAAATAATCAAGTATGAAAATGAACAGAGCTAGAAAGATAATAATTTGAATTTTTTTTTCTAATCTTTTTATTTCCTGACATATTAGACTTCACAGTACAAAACTCTTTCTAAAACGCTTTACGGCATTATTACATTACACCTAGTTTTGAACCATTTGGGTGAGGTTTTGAAGGGCGAGTGACACATAGCCATATATGACTATATAAAATTTAGTTCTACTTGCTGTATGTCACATTAAACAATAATACCACAATAAAACAATACCGTTGAATCGTGGAAGTATACTACATTCAGCTGTCTACCCCTTTGTGGAATACTGTGGTCATCCTATTATATACGCACAATTATTTCATGTCAATTGTTCAACAATGTCAAGGAGAAAAAATCCTATGTCGCCTCTGCACAGTGAGCCCCATAGTTCGTCTTTGGCTTCGAAAGGTAACTGGATTAGCGTCGGGCGCAGTACATATCGGTGCAATATATCGTTTCGATTGAGCTTTTGGTGTATTCGCGGATTCACCCTCCCACCCTCACCCTCGGGGGTGACGGACGTCACACTGAGATCTTTAGTTACATTTACCGATCTAGTTGTACTTGTGTTGTTTTGGATGCCTGTCGTAAGTTTGGTCCCGAACTTTCCATTTGCAAATATTTACCACCGTAGATATATCGATCCGAGCGACCTTTACTTATGCTCTGTTAGTGATATGTTTTTGTATAGTTATTGTTTGTGAAGAAATAAAATCTTTGTAATTGCTTTGTTTAAGTTTTGTTTCTTTTCAAACAACGAAACTATTTCAAAGTTATTGAATATTTTAACTGTGTGTAATGGTACTTAATTGAGGTGGTAAACATATTTTTCTTTACGAAATTATGTGTCCAGTAATTTACAATGCTGATGATGACGATGATGCCTTGTAAAAAACAGCATCAGTAATACATAGACTTATAAATGTATCACTTCTTGTTTAACGTAAACGAATTTCTTAATAATGTATGCAATTGTACACGTTTTACATACGAACATGTTTCAATGTGCTGTAATGATTTGCTTAATATTCAGCTTATATAGTATCGTTCACGGAAGCACCCCTTAAATTCCCGCTCCCCATATCCCCATACTGGTTACGCACACGTCACACTAGGGATCTTTAGTTACATTTACACCTCTAACTATATTTGTGTTGTTTTAGGAAGACCGTTGAAACTATGTAGTTCGGCTCCCAGCTTTCCATTTGCAAATATTTGCTGGAAACTTATCGATTGGCAATCGACGACACCGAACATTGTTCTAGAATTACGTCTAATTTTGATAAATCTTAATAGTTCTTAATGTATTATATTTTCAGCAAAAAAATACCAGAATACGAACATATACAAGTATATATCACGTCAAATGTTTTCAATGGGTAAGTTACCACGGAAGTAAGTATGGTCTGTGGCGAGATATGAATTCATAAAGGCAAAGGTAGAGGGCGAGTCAGAATTTTTGCCATATGCTCAATCCACGAAGAATAGTTCGAAAGCCCGAAACGAGCACGTGTGGGCGCGGCAAAGAATCGTGAATAGTATCAGTACTATTGAAGGTCTTAAATTGCATCATCCGTTAAGGTTTTCTGGATTTTGGATTATTTTTGAGATTTTTCAAATATAGCAATCAGCAGATAGGTTATCTTAAAGGTGAGCACTTTTTACCCCTTCTTGAAGCGACCCATGTTGTAGTACTTATGGATTACCTCAAAAGGCTATTAAAAATTTATGTTCCGGATAGTCAAGAAGAGAAAACTAAAACAAACCATATTGGGCCAACATGGTAGACTTTGTCTTCTATGTAACATGGCAGATGTTCTCCTTTTAATCTAAATTCAGTAATAAAATACATTTCAATGATATGTAATATATAAATATAAGAACAAAACGTAAATATTGATAGCTATGCCTATTTTTAAATGATCAATTAAAATTCTCACATGAAATGTAACTGATAAGACAAACAAGTTAATTATGAACTTATTTCGATGTTTCCTTGTTCTGTTTGCATAAATTAGGTCAATATATTGACTTTCGACCTCTCGCTCGATATTAATTAATTAGGACGAATGCAAATACAATCGTGGAATAATGTGATCGCTCTAATAACTTTGTACACACAGCGCAATAGTCAATTATAAAACTAGTATATATTAATATTTGATTCAGTTGTTTCTGAACCTGACAGCTGACGCATAGTCGTAGATTCGATTCCCACTCGAGATAAATATTTCTGTGACGAGCGAAAGTATTCATTCAAGCAAAATCACTTAATTATTTTCTTGGAAAAATATGTAATTGACACATTATTAAGATCAGCTTACGACCCTAGTAATAAGTTTTAATCTTGTACAAAATTTATTCGCAATGAAATTAAAATATTCATATAATTATGTGTTCTATGTTTTAAAACATACGAGTACCACTCAGATATTTGTCTATTCCTGAATCGTCCCTGAAGCCTCTATATATCAGACCAGTCTGAGCCTATCGTTTTGAAATTTAAAAAGTCACACGGCCCATGATTTCTTATACCAAACAGCTGGTTAGGATAAAACTTCATTTCATTTGGAATCAAATATTCCTATTTAAAATTGGAAAGCATTTTCAGCAAATATTTCATGAAACCACTCTGTTCCATTCCGACAAGTATTTACGCTTTGTATGTGTCATATCATTGTCTATAATAATAGAAAGCGAAATAAATGTGAACCAGGACATTTTATCATGATTTATATGTACAGAGTTTATACAGCAAATAATGAAGGATTAACTCTAGCATCGACTTACAATGAATAAAATATTAGTAATATTCGACTTAAAAACTGGAAGGACAGAATAATGAATGGCGCTCCACCTCAAAACATTCCCATATAGCGGCTTAAATTATAAAATCCAATAAGGTTTTTAATTAATGCCTTAAGTGAAAATTAGATAAATATAGTGTAACAAATAGAATACCTAACAGGATTGACAATAATACTGTAACAACAATAATAATTAAAAACAATAAAATTAATATAAGAGTAAATTATACGTCACTTTGTTATTTCAAAGTAACTAAAGGCGCAATGGATAGTGAGCAGTCTGTCAATAAGTCTCGCCTCGGATCGGTCAGGGTTGGTAATTGACGGGGGTGAGGAGACTTAAGTGGCTAGGGTTGACACTGTGTTATTTTTTTTCTGGATATTTTAAATAAATTTGTTGATAGCTTTACATAATAATAATAAATGTCAAATGGGATAATATTGGTATCGTATAGTTGCATTAAACGTCGTTGTGTGTAATCGTATAAAAGTCCAAATATAAATATACAAATATTCTAAATTGTTTATATTCAGTTCATTTGAATTTATTGTATTCCACATAACAATATTCGTAAGAGACACTGTACTTCAATTTTTAATGTAGTTCACAGTATTTTTTCATCGTCATTTTCATCATCAGCCTACTCCCGTTTACAGCAGTAAACGCATGTCCAGCAGGACATGGGCCTCTCCAATGGTACGACACTGCGTTCGATCTTCAGCTCTTCACATCCAACAACTGTCAGCTACTTTGTGTATATTGTATTTTTTATTTGTACAAATATCCATACAAATACAACCTACATGATAATACCGATTTAATAAAAAATCGCAAATTAATCATTGAAACAAAAAAAACAACTTGTGCCAACCCTGCAAGCGGAGCGTAGGGCAGTTACACAGCTCCTTCCCCTAAAACATTGTCATCTGAATTTGTGCGCGAAGTAAATAAGAGTCCTGGGGAGTCGGCTCTAATGGCGGCAGATTTATAGATTTTCCCCGATGTCCCGCCGCGCCGGATTAAATTACGTCCGCCGTATTGGCCTCACGAATATTAGCACTACCATTTATTTGCCACTTCAACTCGTTCGTTCGTCTTTTAATGATTACTCGTTATACAAACCCGTGGCACTCTTGGACACTTGTTTGTTCTTATAGAGACTACTTAAATCACACAGTGATCTCCGAAGGGGAAGTTGGTCAATATTGTACATTTCCTCGATTTTACATGGTGTCGAGTTAGCGCCTAATCCCGTTCACAGGTCGCAAACCCGAATTCTGTACTACTACTGGATATTGTAATCAACAAAACTCAAGAATGACTTGGAGTCTATAAACGGTTTCAATTAAGCTACAGTCATTTACAGTGTGTTGTGTTAAGATATCTTCTGATATTCTAAATTACTGTTCTAAATTATTTTCCAAACGCTTTTGGACAGAATTATCTGCACCGAATAAAACTTACATAGGGATTTCCCCTACATTACAATCGATATTTAATCTTTATCATTTTCACCAACAAACTTTTTGTCGTTCCAGTGTTGGACAGGGATTTCGTCGTAGAATAAGAAAATTTAAGGCCATGGTCTGTCACGCTGTTCCAGGGTGGCTCGAATTTTAAGTTTTCTAAAATTGCAGTTGTGTGTTAGATACTGAATGCCAAGATTACAATGCGGGCCAGATTTTTCATCATCCAATATATTATGTATATTGTAAGTACATCGCTCACATGTTTTATCTAACATTTCATTTCATTTTTATCTAACGTTTCATCTTCATTATCATCGTCGTCAGGCTCTAGATGTCCACTGTTGGGCATAGGCCTCCACTAATCGCCGCCACTCTTTCCGGTCCTGGGCCTTCCGAATCTAGTAGGTTTCCGCTGTCTTCTCCGCCCTCCTGATCTAACTTGACAATGATTTTTATTAAAAAGAAAATCTGCAATTTCTCCTAATCCAATGAATATTTCACGAATACATGTTTCCGCTTTGTAAGATCTTTAACATTTCTATTTAATACATTACAGAGTAGTAGATGACCTTGTCTCTAGTCCTGTCAGTTAATTTTACATTACATTTAACATTTTTGTGATAGCCGAGAAATTGCCTTAAATTATTATTAATTGTTGAATCAAGTGAGGGGACTGCGAATCAATTGCATTAATATAAAGTTTCGTATGAACCAGCTATGTTTGTATATTTGTAAATACATACATACATATATATATATATATAGTTTTATATATTTTTATATCATATATTCCAATTCACAATGATCTGTTAAACGTGGTCATCGTAGAACAGAAACACTCGTTTCCTCTCGAGTTTTAATAACAGTTTTCTTCAGCTCTGTCCCCTCGGTCGCAACCCTTCCAGGGGGGTGAACCACCCTTACCATCTGATTTTTAAAATCGCAGACGGGTTAAGTCGTGGGAGCAATGTGAAGCTCTCCGCCCGTAACTTTATAGCTGTGATTATATTTTGACTTTTATATTCATTACATTTCATTTTGATGTAATATGTTTATGAAAACATAATTGTTTTATTCTAAACCGGTCTAGAAGGGAATGCTATTGTTATATTCACTCTGGTTCTATTTTCAGCGGCAACAAATGTTTGTGGTATCACTTTATAAAAATTCAAGAAACATCTTCGCTGACACTAGGTCCCTTGTAAAAAATGTCTGCAAACAATCAACTGATTTATTATCTCTGATCACTGGACCCACAGATACACAGAAATTATATGAAAAATCCAATGAGAGATAATTGATTGATGAGGTGTAATGAGAACTACGGGTCACAAATATAACACCTATGTGAACTTTACAGACAGGTATATAACGAAATCAACCCAATCGGTTATAAAGCTTATACAAAACCAAAATAACTTTCTGACTACGCACACGTGGAAGGGTTCCTTACACGCTCCAGCCAGCAGACTAAATAATCGATATAGCGCTGTAGACTTTCCATAAAAGCCACCCTCCAACTCTTCAAGAGACAAATACTTGTATCACATCCCTTCATACGCCGTACCCGCGACTAATTTACATTTCCACCGTTAGGTATACTTATTAATAAGGGAGTTTACGACGCTAGGTTGTCGCTCGCGGCTTTGTCTCGCAAACATATTTTGATTTCTTTTTATTAAAAACTCACTTGATGCTTGTCTGGATATGCTTATATATGTATATCTGGGAAGAATATCTGAAATAGCTATGTACTGTATCTTAGAACGTCGGTAATTAATAGTTAAACCGGTCTGTTCTGAACATCACAACAAATTAGTCGCACATCAAGTATGTCTCTCATTCGGTCTTCTATAGCTATGTGCACATTATACATATTTACATTTTCATAGAAATGAAGCATATTAAAATACAGTCACATGGTATTTCTGAAGAGAAGAGAGTAACACACAAGCAGGCAGCAATCAAGTGGCCTCCCAAGGTCATCTGCTACAGACCTTAAATAACACTGCAACATTTGAACTGCTGGAACAAATGCTGTACAAATTATAATTAACAGTAATTTACCAACTGACTACTAGAAATAATATACATTTTTGAAACAAGTGTCTCACACAGTTACTCAGACATAATAACAGTAGATTAATAGTAGACTGATGATGATTGTGCTGTCCTGAAAACCAACAATAAAGTTTGTTAATATTTCAAAACATAAATTCAAATCGGTATTATATTCGGACACACATTCATGGAAAATTATTTGGGGTAGACACGTGTAGAGAAGACCCCTATGCATTTTTCGCTTCGAATATTCCATCAAAGCCGTGTAAATTTTTATATCACTCGCTTCCTGTTTACTATCTTATTCAAGTGTCGCTACTTATAAATTCAATATTACATGTTACCTTTTGTTAAAGCAAATATTCAATATGTTTCGTAATAGATATTCATAACACATTGAAGCATAGTAAAAGATATAACAGAGTAAAATATAGGAAAGCGAAACATATAAGAAGATGCGTAGTGAATAATATCTACAATTAAGGAATAATCATCTGATGGGCGTCATTCTTAGGCTCAATTCCCACTAGGGCAGAGTCAAAGTGACGCGTCGCGCAAAATTATGTCGCGTCGCGTGTCGGCGCGTAGTGATGAAATAAATTTGATAAAAACCAAAACGTTGAGGTAAGCGTGTGTCGGCAGTGACGCTCGTCGCTGCGTGCTGCCGCTCGCCGTCGAGCGTCGCCACGTGAATTTGTTCGACTTCGACGACGCAAAGCCGCACGTTTTTTTATTTTTTTTTATACAAAATTGTACGTTAATTCATAGTGATAGGATTCAATATACAATTAATGTGTATGTGCATAACTAAACGGGTTGCTTCGATTCTGCTGTAATGGAAGACGCGCCTTAACATACATTTGTATAATATAATCACAGTATTGTCCTTTGTCACATGATTGCTAACCTACAATGACCGTGAAACATTAAACAGATGAATGTAAATGCAGAGCAATATGACAATGCATGTGTGCATGTACATGAATAAATGATGCATCTCGTCGTTCGTTTTAAATATTAATTTTCAAACGTTTTGTCATTAGCAATGAAATATTCACATGCAATGACTATTTGGTAATTTTTTTTTCCATTGTTTTAATATAAGCCCTAGCCGTTCTCATTCCAAGAGGGGACTGGAGTCCAATAATAGAACGATAACAGGGTTAGTGACGTCAATGAAAACACATACATAAAATTCAAACAGATCCATCTAACGGAAACAGTACCTACCGTTAAGATTCTTCAAAAATTTTAAAATGTCTATTTTAATATAAAATTGCCAAAGCCCTAATTGAAAACCACTTCTAATTTGTGTACAAAATATTGTAAACTATTTGTTATAATAACTTTCTTGAAGATACGGATCTTAGCCCTCAGGGAACTAAAGGGTAAGGGTTGTATTAACTTCGTGTAGGTACATTAATTGGTCGGGCCAGACGAAAAGTTAATGCGAACGTATAGTTACAGCTTCCCCAAGAAATTAAATACGGTTTTCCCTATTCCCACTAATTACCACCCTTAATCTTCAAAACAAAGGAATGCGTAAACTGGCAACGGTAAAAGAAATAGAAAAAGGTGTGGAAATTGAAACGAAAATTACTTAGGGCTGAAACTGCTTGCGCATTTCTCTACCTTAATTAGTATTTTTTGTTGTGTCGTTGGTATTTCTCGATAAACCTTGTATTATTAATTTTCCTTCATGATCTTGATCTTAACAAACTAAGGTTACATATTTAATGAAAAAGAAATGAGAGGAACGCTAAACTTTCCTTTAATAATAATGAACTTTGAGAATGAGCGTTGGACGCAATACGAAATGTTATGTAACCGAGAATCTCAAAACAATTCAGACGCTATAAATAATGTTTAATTCTAATCAGATTGCGGGCGTCACAAATAGATTGCTAATTTAGTATTAATTAACTTCATTGTGCCACAAATATTTAATTGCTACTTGTTACGAGAAGCTAATGAAGTCACAATGGTGACCTAAAACTATTGTACCCGACTGTACGTAAATTGAAGTCGATTATTCTATGGGAAAGTATTTGATACATTCCATCGAACTCTTAAGTACACAAGCTGAGGTTGGGTCATAAATCAAAATAAGAGCATCAGTTCCCAATCTCTTGTTGCTATTACGCCGAGGTACAGACGCATTAATCATTTACAATTACGTTAAACGGCCGAAGGATCCAACAGGGCAGACTCCGGCCACATTGTGAATAGGTACTCAACTGACAGTGGACAAATAACAAAACTGGGTTAATCTTTTACCTCCCGTCGCACCCGAGGGTGGGAGCAACACCCCACCCTGTTTCTCTTTCCTACCACACTGAAACTGAAAAGGACAGAGTACTTCAAACCACTTCCGAAAGGCTGTAAACGGAGAAAACACTCGCCTCCCTTAGTCTCTATTAGCGGCCGTATTGGGTCGATATTAAATTGCATTCGCATTTTTTTACCTCAGGAATTCTAAAAAGTTTGACCTATCGCTGAAAATCTGAACTCTGTTGTTTTCCGAATGGAGTTGTTTTTCCAATACTGAGTTGTAAATGCTGGATTTTTAGTATTATATTCATTTATTTGTTCCATCACGTCTGTGTCGAGAGATGAAAATGCCATGAAGCTCCGTCCTCGTCTCGCTTATCACATTGAATAGAGAGGGTGTTGTTACATTAAGCTATGATACAGTATATGCTCAGTCATTATTACTCTATTTGCCTAAGAAGAGACCTAAATGTTCAGTTTCTATGTAATTCTGATTGAATATTTCATTCCATACTCGTGTAATTTCTGAAACTAAATTTAAATACATAGTTCATATCGTACATATTTATGGTATATTATATTTACCTGAGAAAATTAATCGTCGACATGAAGATTGCTATTGAAAGTTAAAAACATCAGTAGTGGTACCAAAACCCTTTTAAATTTTTTGTTCGGTCTAGACCGTTCAAATTATCCAAAAAGGAATTGAATAATAAAAAGCTAAAATTCCACAAACGGTATCGGTCGAGCAGTATTGAAATATTATAATATGCCTCAACCTATAATTTGATTAAATTCGAGGCGAAAAAGAAAAGGAGTGGATCAAATGGGTCATTGGAATTCGGGACGGTAATGATCGGACGCGCACCTTCAGTTTTGTTTGTTATGTTAGAGCTGTTATTGTGTTCAAGTTTTAGTCTGGTTTCTCGAACCGAGTCGGGATTTTGTAATGGCGGATTATGAAATGTTTTGCAAAAACAATTTGTCGATACTAGATTAATCTGAACGATATAATCGATTTTATATGTGAATATTTTAGTTGGGTATCATACTGTGAATTGTTACATGTTACGCGATAGAAAACTGCGAATATAATAACAAAAGATTCAGGTAACATTATAAAAGTAGTTCTATCGCTGATAGTGATATATTTGCCGCAATACGCATCTGTGTTTTTATATAAAACAAGAAAAACAACTCGCACTTGGCACGAGATTATACGCTGCGTTGGAGGAAGTAGGAGTTGCAACGGAAAATTTTAAGGCAATAAGTCGCTGCTGTTACCAAGATGTTCTGTAAAAAGTGGACCTGAATAATATTACTGTAGGTAATGATTCGAAATTATCATATTTATGTACCGGTGGTTTGAACCTTGGCCCTTATATCAGATTGCAAGCAATTTGTCAAGGTAATTAACATCGGCCCGATTGTTAACACTTTATTAGTCAGGTTTGATTAAGGTTAAAAAAATTGGTATAGTCAGCTGATCACTAACGTCTCTCACATTGTAACCCAACATAAGCTCCAAAACTTTCTCTTACAAGAAAGAAAGTTCTTCCATTATTGAAACAATTTAGGATTGTACTCATGTACATGGTAAATTATTTACAAGTAGATATAAGAAAAAGTTGATTAATAAAAACGAATAGATACTTTAACTGTGTAGTACTAGCAAAGCGCCAATTTTTTTATAAAGAAAAGAAAAACGAACATAAAGGAAATAAGAGAGATAGAAAGATGGAAGAGAAACTGTTCTCTGTTGCTAAATGATTCAAAGGAGTCTTGAAGTCGCCAAGCTTTGTTCATATTTAATTTACAGCTTCAAATTCTTAACGTGATTTTATAACATTGTCTAAAGCTCCTTATTATTATCTTAGTTGACATTTAAAGCAGTTAAATTAATGCCGTTGTTTTATATGGTGTTAAAACATAGATAAATGCAACAGTAGGTTAATGTGCGCCGATTAAGCAGATTTTTTCTTTCTCAAACATGAAATCAGTGTAAACAAGCTCGTCGCATTTTGTAGTACACAAGAAGGGATATGCACATATCAACCTCGGGTATCCCATGCAGTGCCATGATATCATTGCTACAGTGTATAGTAAAAGCAATTTCAAGCGGAGACTGTTGGCATACGGCCAGTGGAAATAAGCTTGCTACGACACCCGAAGAGCACCAATACATGCAGCCCGTGTATCTTAGCAACATAATTTATGAATCTCTTTCGGAAACTCACTACCACCAATTACTTTAAGGAGAATCGAAAATTTTTGTACTATGACTATTCAGCAATGGTCGACAAACGATTATAAATGTCAAATTAAAAAAAAAAACTCTAAATACAACAGTACCAACGGCTTTCAACAAATTTAAATAATGTGTTTATATTTTGTTCTTTGTTATAGTTGCAAGCAATCTTACATTGTATTGTGGTGGAAAATTCCCGTGTTCAAATTCCAGTGGCAAATTTCAATGAGAACTTAATGTGGATAGATGGTAAAACATACATATGTAGTGTTCGCCCGTAGCGATACAATTGCTGTATCTAATTCTATCATAAATCAATTTATAGTTATTGAAACAATTTGTGTTTTAGTGTGAAGGTGTGGCCACCATCTTACTTAAGCGTTCATTAATGTGGGTTGATGCACAATATTTTTACTTAACTAATGACAGCGTCTAGGAGGCAGCACTATCGCTTAGGTAGAAGCACTATGATCTTCAACAGGGCGTCGCTGATATATTACTAAGAATCCTATTCTTGGAATTAATCCTATCCACAAAATCCTGCTTGTCGTTGAAATTATGTATGTACTAACACAGTATTTACCCCAATTCAGCTGTGTCAACAGGAAAGAGAGCGTTTTAAAAGTGCTAATTCCTGATGAATTTGCAACTTTATACGTAAAAGCATGTGAACTGAGAGGTGGAAGCAATTTAAAGCAAAGTAATCTGGCGACAAGCCAGACGTGCGACGGGTCTTAGGTTACGACAATACTAGGCGTCGTGGATAAAAGTTGAAACTGTATCATAGCGTAAGTGCCTCCAGTCCAACAATTTGTGTACTTTGTAAATTATTCTTAAATTAGACTTTATATACAGGAATA
>DWDT01000446.1:0-21075 GCA_018245595.1 Microceris scylla
TTTATCCGTGTTTACAGGAAGTGAAAAACTGCTACAATAACCTTAGAATACGAAAGTCAATTTCGCCACCATGTATAAGGTTATAATAGCTAAGGTGGGAAATCGGGCGGTCACCAAAACCAGAAGATCCGGGTTCGAGTACAGACATCTTCAATCCGATCATGTTTCCTTTTTTCCAAGTTCGTTATTTTGTGAGAAAATCAAATTGGGAGCTCTTTATCAACGCATCTAATTCTTACCTAAAAATAAATCAAAATGCCGAGCTAGGCTCGGTCATCCAGGTACTACTTATATAAATCGATTAAATGATTGCATTTTAGTCTGCTTGTTCTTCCCGCGTAAATATTAAATTGATGTTTGTGTGATTTAGGTGGTAATTAACTAAATGCACGATTATTATACTTGTTTAAACAGCGATTTCCTTTGAGACTTATTATCACTTTCACTAAATTATTATCGGTTTTCTAACACACAAACAAACTTATAAGAAACGCGTTCTTAGGATGTTTGCCCTTCTTGCAACTCTTTTATTGTTGCTTTGTCATTTCATCCAGTTTCAATTCACATTAATTAACAATTTCACTTCACGTTAAAAATTTCACTTCACAAAATTCCTATAGACGAGAAGGCCAATCCAATACAGTAATGCAATAAATTTTACTTCCAGCTTGCTGCTATTAGGGGCAAGATAGACACCCAGCAGTGGGGCTTAAAAAGGGTTACTGCCTTAACATTGAATAATTTTCGGAAAGATGTTCTATTAAATTTGTATATTTTTCAGCTGTGCCCGTGACACCGTGGGAGTTTTTTTGTCAAAACCGGTCCAAGCATACCAGACTTTGTTTTATATGATAGCCTAGAATGTTTCGTAAAGTAACAGTACTGTCAGTAATTTTTTGTATACTTGTGATGACTTTTGTAACTTAAGCGCGTGATACATTGGTAGATATTTCAAAAGTCGATATTAGCTTGGCCACACGACCGTAATATCGATGAATGTAGGTATTGAGCGGGGATAATACAAAAACACTGTTACGTAATATCTTGGAAGAGTTTACTTGTAACTTTAGTATATATTTTTATAATATAATATATTCTAAGAGCATATTTACATTTTTACAAACTTACGAGTCTAGCAGTCTTTTGAACGAATGTTACAATTAATTTTCTTTTGCTTACGTTAATATTATGTACAGAATGTTTAATAAAGTGGACATATTTGATTACAAAACTAAAAAGGGCAATTTACACCCGGATGTAAGAATGAACAATTTTCTCCTTGTCGACATGATCCTTTTCTCTGGAAATATATACAAAGAGTTTTTCGTCCACCCCGAGCGAAAGTTCCGCCTCGACCACGTTGGGGACCTTCCCAAGTACCAGTTCCTTTACCTCGCCAGTGTCCACCTACTCCACGGCCCCGCATAGCTCCACGAAAATTACCTGGACCGGCAAAACCATCAGGACATGGAGGACCTTGCGGTCCTCCCATATTATAATCCATTGGAAACATATTTTGCTGCATATTAAAACCTTCTGCTGGCATAGGAAACATAGGATTGGGTGCACCAAACATTTCTGGGCCCATCATCATATTATCTGGTGGAACCATCATTCCTGGTGGCACGCCTCCAGGCGGAATGGTTCCAGGTGGCATAGCTCCAGGCGGAATGTTTGCACCAGTCATTGGCGCTGGCATTCCATTTGCCATCATATGCGGAGAAACGCCATTAGGCCAATCCCCTGGCACCATAGGAGGGCCCTGGAAACCCGGCGGTATTCCTGGAAATTGAGCGGCCGGAAAATTGTTCGGGAATTGTGGCATATTTGTAGCAAACATGGGTTGCACATTCAAGCTGTTACTAGACGACGTAGGTACATTTCCTTTTGGTTCTGGCCATGGCATGTTTCGGAAGTCACTGACATTATCTTGGTTTCCAGTTACGTCTTCAAGAGGTATGGTACATGGTTCTGAGTAAACGTTCGTTTCAGGATCAGGTTCAAAAGGAGAATCCGGTATCATTGACTTATGGAAGTACAGTGGTTGTAATGTACCTTTTTGTCGCACCGCTTGTATATCTCTCTGTTTACTGTTCTTGCCATACTCTACTTGAATTTGACCCTTAGCATCTATTAGAATCAACGGTCTCCAATGTGTTTTTTCCTCCATGATGTCATCGTTAATTAAGTTCCTAGCTTTTTCAAAGGCTTCTCGTTCATGAATTCGTTCCAAATGTTTCATGTCTGTAAATGTTTTAGTCACATTCACGCGTTCAGTTTCATCCAGTTCGAAATACTGTATCTCTTCCAATTCGGAATCAGGCTTCCATTTTATACTTTTCTTTGGTCCTTTTTTCTTATGATAGCACAAAACTCCCTTAAGTCCATTAACAGTCAAAGTATGAGGTTCACTAGCATCTATATTCTCTTTAGATTCTTTTTCATCAAGGTCCTTCTCATCGGCAGTGTCGACTTCAGAATTCTTCTCAAATACTTTTTCTTTATTATCTTCGGTTTCCAAAGTGTCCTGGTAAAATCTAGGTGGCACTGATTTATTTTCACCGTTCGGACTTGACGGAACAGGTGTATGTGGTGGAGATCCTTCATTTGGTGCGTTTCCGTCCTTAGAACCACTTGTTCGACGCTTCCGCTTCTTAGGTTCCTTTTTGTTAGTTGCCGATGCATTAAGGGCGTCCATGAACATGTCACTCTCTTGTAAGACCATAGCTGTAACAAACAAAAACAATAAATTATTACATTTCAATAATTATTTCAAAAACAATTTCTATAGCTAAAGGTTAAATAATTACATCGTAGTCCAAAATGTATAAATACGGGTTCCATTTCGTTAACTTCTTAGTTTTAAACATTCAATTACGAGGATAAACAATAACACAAATATATTATAAAATAATGTTATTCATATAAGTGGTTTCATTAAAATTCAATACTAGTGTCTAGTACTATAATATTAAAATAAATGTTATGAACGTAAGCCGGAATCACGTTAAAGCAAATGTGTACTTATAACGAGCGCTTTAAAGTTATTATTCGAATAATGCTTTGTTATGTCATAGTTCTTCCAAAGAAAACGAATGGTAGATACTACGGAACCCCGTCGCATTGCGATCGCAATGGAGCAGGTCAAATATTTCCAGGTCAATGTCAGTCGCAGCAATAGCAAGTTAAAAACAACTTGGAAACTTTTGATTATGTAAATGTACAATACAATAAGTAAAAAAAATTTCTTCATACACACATTCTCCAATATAAAAACAAGTAATCTTGACCTCCAAAATTAATATTGTTGGTACAAATCGTATCTTTTGACCCTAAAATAAAGTAGTTGAATTTATCGTAAGTAAAATTTTCAAACACTTCTACGCACAATACATGTACTGATAATACCCTGCGCTTTGCGTAGGTACCTAATTAATTGGCATAAGGAGCACGTTTTTTCCATATTTTAAACTTAATTGTACGGCCGCAGGCACGTAACATAAGTACGCCAATGGAATAGTTAACAATATCACCTTCGGACCGTAGTTGCGGACATCACCGCATTTGAATTTAAAAACAACATGTACATGCAATGTATAAAATTATCGAAAATATCAGTCATTCAATGTACACAATTAGGTTCTACACGAAATCAAAAATAAATCCATCTATGACTAAACACACTAAGTCAAATTACACCATCCACATTTAAGTTAAAATTTCAACGTAAAATGTAAGCTTAAATCTACATACTTATGTTGTCCTACCTCTGCACCTGTACGGCTATGTTATGTGTATGACATGTAATTGTTCTTCCACTACAAAGTTGTCGTTATGAGAGTCAATTTTAAATCAAAAATGACCTTATTTAGTACTAAAAATAATTGCTGGCTTATTTTAATATAGGTATTTTCTGTGTAAATATGATATGGAGTTTTGACACCAATATAATAAAATTATAAATACAAAATTGTCATGGTTTATTTAGCCGAATACAAGCTATTTACTCAACGACCTGAAATAATAGCAAACCACACAAGCAAATTGGTTTATATGTACCGAACTCTCCGTATAAAAATTAAAAAACAATTAAAAAGTACGAAGAATTCTGTTTAATAAAGAAAACTCTTGTTTTTTCATAAGATTTATTGTGTCAACATTAACTAAATAGTAGTATTTAATAGTTGTCAAGTAATATTTATATTAAGTGTGAAAATATATTACAAATGGAACTACAATGTTACACAAGAAATCGAAACAAACAGTCGTAACTAGAGCGGACGTACAACGTTAAACAGAAGTAAGAGTTTAGAGTGGAGCCATAAGCACTCCGAATCCCAGACCAGACGCGCTTTATGCGACTCTCATTACAACTGTTCTATCGCAAGTTTGTGTACGTGGTGGTTTTATCTACAACAGGTAATAGTCGCAAGGCTTTTTTAGCTACATGTTTTAAACTATCGATATCATGACAATATAATCCGCTAAACCATACATGTTTTCTCGCGGGACATTCGCTGATATTTACAATTAATTACCCACGTCTTGTTAATATGCAGCGTGATCAATTCAAACTACAAAAAGCATATTCTTTTACATAAATATTTTGTTATAGGTAATGCAAATAATTACAAATAAAGTTATTAATTAATGTGACGCCATTTAAGAAATGTTAATTTTTATCGCTTAGGTAATAAAAGTTACAAGTTCGTTTACATGTGAAATATAAGAGTTGTTTCCTTAGCAAAATATTTGGTATTTGAACCGAAGTATGAATTAATCGGGTAACTCCATATAAAGCATTAAATAAAAGTGGACATAATAACGACACCCAGTAAATCAGTTTCCGATACTTTTTAGTATTAAATGTGGTTTAATAAAGCAATTTGCAATTAGCAAAGACTTTTTCACGCATACAAATTCTAAATATTTTCCCTTTTACCAATAAATTATTGACTAGTAGGTATCGATATTATCTTCGTAAAATAAAATTTTGAATAGACGGTAACCGAAAAGTCTTATGCGTGTACTGTACAGCGTGAATTCATGAAACTTGAATTTTTTGAAACCACTTGCAAAGGTCGTACGAAATTTACACATATTCAGGACTTCTTTTGACCTCTTCATTCATCAACTTATGTTTCCAAAATTAAAAATTTGCTGTGCTTTTCCCAGCAATTCCCCAAAAAGTGAAATTGGTAGACACCACAATACATTGAATGAGGAATTCGTTTCCATATAGGAAGCTGTTATCCATCTATACGTTTTATAATCATGATATCAACTTATGATGTTAACTATCTTACATTAATATGGCAACTGTTGGAAATACCATTAGTAAAGAAAGATCCTACGTTACTTATGTAGGTAGGTATGGTTAGCTATTGCACCACGCGGTTTTATAGTTTGTAATAATATGTCAGACCTCTTACGCGTTCTGAAAAGACGGAATTTCATGGATTCAAGTCTGACAATTTCAAGTTCATAATGAAACAAATATTACTAAACACTCGATGTGTTGAACGTTGTATAGAATAGTTCGCAGTATACTAAATAATGCTCCAGACCTTGAGACTGTAAAATTTCTCAGTCTAAGAATGATGCGTATCGAGGCAAGTTCATGTAGCATGAAATCTCTGATACGTACCAAGTAGGTATTAGACATCAGCTATATTTAAATTGTGCCGAAACAAATTCGGTAGGTAATACGACGTCGCTATAACTGTCACAGCTGATGTACTTAGTTTCAGAGGCAAAATTTCGCTATTACGCTGTTCTAGTTCCTAACTGAACGGAATGTTTTTGAAAAAAAAAACTAACGTGATTAGCGTTACTTCAGAGTAATTTTTATTTGCATTTTTAACACTGTCACGACATCAATAACGACAATGAGAATCACTAATAATTTACTTAAACTACGTATAATCAGCACAATAAACAGCTGATCAACACTATAAATGAGATCTCGGACTGAGGAAATTTAAAATCTAGGTTTATTTATTACAAGGTTCCTACATATTTTAACATATAGGTAGGTACTTTGGAATTTTCACAAAAGCGCTGTAACATCAAGTTTATATTATAAAATATCAAGGAACAGAGAATTTTTAAAAACACTGCAAATGCCGAGTTACAAGTTTACGTCCTCATACAAACATTACGAGTTCATTTTGTAGCACCACATTTCTAGCCTGAGGCGGTACGGTTTGGAGCATATATTATTAGATTTAATGTTTAGCAGAGACGGTACCTACTGACAATTTTGTTAAATTATCGTAGTAATCTAATGTTGTAAAATTTTTTTTGCTCTGATAAGTAGGTCTTCATAAAATATGCTGTTTGATTATATATGTATGGTTGAAATCTAACTTTGTAGTATATTATGTAGCCGGGGCGCCTAAAATATGATGCTACAAGGTTCATTTGTTTTAACTGCGCATTTGCAAGCTCTCTTATTTCATGAAATATCTGAAGTCCAGATCAGTTGACTAGAAGTTTAGTGTAATTATTAATAGGTACATTGAACCGTAGCTGCAATTTCAAACTTCTGACAATACTATTTAGAGATTGATATTGTAATTGCCGTTGCCGAGCGCTTCTGACTTTTGTTATTAAAATACGAAAATAATATCAAATATGGTACGTACAATTTCAACAATATTGCAGACTACTATAATTTACGATCTAAGCCAAGCTATTATATTTTTATATTGATCCTTTCTTCCACTGGCTATTCTAAAGATTGTTCATGTAGCAGTCATTTTACAAACAGTACTGCATTTATGTATTCTCAACACCTCACTTTAATGAATAGCTTATCCCATGTAATTAGTGCACCAGATTGCCCATTTGTTCTGAGAGTTCGGACTAATGTGATTAGACTAACGTGGACCACCCTTAAGATATTTTCACAAAGACATTAGAAACATTTGTACCTAACAGAATCGCCATTTGTCAAGAGATAGACGAATATTAGTAATAGAAGTATTCCGGAATAAAAACGAATAGAATATATTCTTAGTTTTCGGATACCTAATCTACTAATATATAGGTACATCTACAATATCATAAATATATTAAATTTAATAAAATGTTGCACTTACAAGCCTCATTGGGTTAATTTTTAATGTGGCAATTACTGGTGTCTTATTAGTTAGTTATACCTATTTACATTTATATAAGTTTCATCGTCGGGGGACAACTCTGCAATTATCATCGCCACATTCGTTGACACATTCTTAGCTATTTAGTTTTAATTTCAATTTACTTTAAATATATAGATATTCTTTTGATAGTAAATAACTCTTGACACAAATTTTTCAAGTACAGCAACATTGCTTGTACCTTACAAGCAATCATAAAATAGACTTTTGCAAATTACTTCAGTTTACTTATTTTGGCCTTCACTATAAATAAAAATGAGACCAGGCTCATTGCCCTCATACATCTTTTAAGGTCCCTCGCGCTAACAATATAGCAGTTGATAAATATCACAGATTTCAATTTGGAACGAACCGTAAATTATTTTATATTACTTGACAGTATAGACTAGTTAAACTACAAATGCCAAAATCGAAAACAAATGAAAGATTTAAATCTTTGCCCCATTATTTTATAGTAAATTTGTTTAGTGCCATATGGCTTTACTGCGGAAATTGATTTACAAAATTACGTTTTAAGATTTACTAATGAATGAATGCCTACAACACAACGAAAAAATCAGTACTACAATCAGGAAAAAATTCTATTAATATAAATAAAAAAGTCTTGTTTACATGTGTAATCTGCATGCACACAATATACTACTTGATGAGAGCTTAAGATTCCTGTTAGGAATGGTCTCCTGTCGTTGGAGATGGAGGCAGCTCATAAGTATTGACTCAAAATAGTAGATAGGCCGATATGAAAGTTTATTTTTTAGGACCAACTTAAGTTTTTTATTGCTGATACTATCTTTGACAATATTTGTAACGCGAGGTATTTTTAACTTCTTATCGATTCGTAAAATCTGCGGTATAATAATTTGTTTGAAAACGGCAAATTAACCGCAACACGAGTGATTAATCCCTACTCAGCAGACAATAAAATTTAATCAATATGGAGAATTTTCATTTACATAATCCACAAGAAACAATTCTAAGACGGAGTTAACTTTATTTAATAACAAATATGAAATACTTATGCTGGTAAAAAACGGCAGTCTTGTTGATATAATGACTAGGAATAGAAAACAGTGTGGCAAATGACAAAGTATTGATAAAATTTCTAGGAATAATTCTGTGCAATATACTCTTAATTTGTATGGTTAGTTTTATAAATCGCGAGGAAATAAAGCCTAAATATTTATAGACCACGGCAATATTGTTAACGAAAGAGTTAAAATAGTGTTTTAAAATTGTATGATGTTTGAATACATAGTATGATTCCCTTGATCCAAACTTATAAATGCCCTCCCTATAACATTTTGTCGGGTAAATGATTTTCGCAATACGCTCCTAACTATGCTGATATAACCATTTCATTTGTCGCATTAAAATGTATGTGGTTACTTTGCATAAATCGGTCTCGAAGTGACGATTCGCGGCTGAAGCGCCGATGATGCACCCAACTGCGATGCGTGGAACCCTCGAGGCATGAAGTGCACTGTAACACACTTGTTATTGATACTGTTTTAAATTCGAAGATTTTTACAGAAAACCATTACTCTGTTAAGGTTAGAATTTATTATTAACATAAATACTTCACAAAACTGATGGAACCATCGTATTTATACATTTTAGACTTACCACATGTAACAAAAATAAAAGAGTTTGCATCTCCTCTCTCAACCATAACAAGACTTGTACGGAAGATACTGCTGCACCTGAAAAAAAATAACATATTAACAAATAATTTATAATGTTCGCTATTGTTCGATACTTACGTTTGGGTTTAGGTGGAATCAATTTAATAGCTCCAGGTTTTTCCACTTCTACAGTTTTTGGTTTCTTTTCGGGAGGACTATCATTATGAAGAGGAGATGGTCTTTTAGCTATTGCTACAGTGGGAGGCAGAGCCGGAGGTTTTTTATTTAATAAAGAGGCACGTGATGGTGGAGGTCTAACTTCTTCTTCCAAGCCGTGTTTCCTAAATTTGGAATTAAATGTTTTCACTGTCTTTGGTTTAGGTTCGTCAGGTTTCCTAACTTCAATAGATATTGACGGCTTTTCTTTCTTTACATCACCTAATTTTGGTATTTTACCAAGTTTATGAATTGACGGCGACTGTGGTTTGTCTTCAGATTTTTCAGAGGATCTATGTGAACTCTCTTTGTTTCTATACTCTTTGTCCTTTTCTTTGCTCTTTTCTTTGTCTCTTTTACTTCGGTCTTTGGATTTACTACTGCTAGAACTTGATTTTTTATCACTACTTGTGCTACTATCTTTAGATTTTGAACTATGAGATGAATGTCTATCTTTATCCCTTGACCTATCTTTACTACTATGTTTACTAGAACTTAAACTACTTTTATGGCTACTTTTGTGTTTGTCGCTTGAAGATGATTTACTAGAATGTTTAGATGAACTGGATCTTGAAGAGCTCTTATCACGTGATTTGTCCTTACTTCTACTCCTATGCCTATTCTTACTCTTTTCTTTATCTGATGAATCATCTGAAGATTTTTTATCTTCATCATCAACTTGAGTTATTATTTGTTTCCCGTTTTTTAATGTAATTTTCAGTATAGGCAAAGTCTCCCTGTCTGTATCTTCTTCTTCTTTTATACTAGTCTCACTAATGTTATCAACATTATCTATATCAGATTCCGGTGATGTATCTAAATTAACCGTTTCTAACACAGTAGTACAATTTTCTATGTATAACGGTTCAGATTGCACTACTTGATTTAATGGAGGTTCGATACTGACTTCTTCTTCTTCGTCTTCTTCTTCAGCTTCTTGTATTATCTGTGGGATATCGGAAACTTGTACTGGAATAACTTCTTCTCCTTTAACAGTCTTCAACCATTGTTCTACCAGTTTTGAGGCTAACGCCCTTATTTCTAAAACAAAAAATGTTTAGACAATTATGTTGTAATCACTACCTTTGTTGATTACTAGGAGAAAGGCAATTAAAAAGTTATTTCAAATAGTAATGTTGCAACCAAAGTGGTATTTTTATGTCAATGGGAACAAATGTTAAAAATACACATGTAAACACGTTGAGGCTCTAAATATATTAAAGTGAACAACTGTATTGAATGGTTTCACGATACATCACAAATTCGAAAAAAAATCATCGAATGGTGGAAGTATCGCAAGCTGTTCCGAGCATTCGTCGAAAGTATTTCAGGTTTTGTAGACACCATATTAATATTGAATAACACAGTATTGTGATACAGGGGTAGAGAAAAACAGAACTCCAGAGAATACTAATCAAACAAAAGACTGGAGTTGTTATTAATTATTTTAGATAGTCTAGTTGTTACATTTAAAATCCATTTTTATTTTGCATGAATGCAAATTATTATACGTAAAATATATAGTCTTACGCACATAACGACAATTTTTACTAAATACTAAGTGACTTTTCCTACTACCTTTCACGCTAAGTAATTGTTAAATACTATTAGAAAATGTTATTTTTTTACCCAGGTGAACTTCGTCCTTCGACAGCTCCTTAACAAGCTTCGGGCAATTGTTTGTTTTGAGGCGTTCAATACCAACGGGGCACAACAGAAGCAACTCAAGTATTTCTTGAACAAGAGGCCAATTATTCGCAGTTATTCCTTCTGTGAGCCACGTGTGTACCAATCGCCAGCCCCCCGCTCCCATAAACAAGCCCAATAGCTCTGCCTCTGTAGACTTTAGGATTTGAATGTATATACATTTTGACACCAGCTTTTTAGAGAACTTTGTCATTAACCTGTAAGAGATATATATAATTGTAATACATTTGGACTACAATTCCAACTTTAATTTTATTTCATATCACGCCTTGACCACTACTACTAACAAAATTTGTAAATTGTTTTCCTCAATTTTTGAACAAAGCGTCAATTTTAATTTTACAACTTCAAATAATCTTTATTGTAAGAGTTTCCATAAAAAAATGTGTGTAAGAAAGAGTATTTTAGTGTTACAGTACTAAAGAAAACTAGTAAAATATTATCTTATATATAACAAACGATATGTACATTACAATTGAAAATAAAATATGTAATTACGGTAGGGACTCGATTAACCGGACTTGTTGTTGTTGTCGTTGGACATTCGGATATTTGAAAATCGGGATATTCGAATGTATGAAGAAATGAAGTTTTTGTACATATTATTAACATTTTATTATTAAAAGTTTCGTGAGTATTCATATACATGATAATATAGTTGACCTCGCTGCAGTCGGCGAGAGCTCATAATAAAGGACCTCGTCCAGGTCCAAAACTAGTCATCCCGAAAGACGTACGTGAGTAACTCGAAAGTATAGCATGTAATCATATGATGGCATAATATCTCCTGCATAATCTTAGGTAATTATTAAAAACAACAAAAACACAAGCTCATTATTAAGTGTTCGAATAATTGGTAGCGTTTTACAAAAGATGGCGTAGTTACTACAGTATTCTTTTTTTAACTTCAGAAACAAATTTATCTTAAATCAGCCGTTATTACGTGTCATTTTCACCACACGTCTTACTTTTTAATTATCTAATAGAATCAGGCGTCACTTCGCGGAAGTCTATCCTAACTAAGAAAGGAACTAATATCTAGCTACTTCCGCTGCTATGCAGCGGTAGTCATGCAATGAAATGCACCGCCCGCCCGCCCGCTGATAAATGCGCATGCGGTAAACAATGCGACACACAACTACCACCGTTAATCAACTCTACATGTGTTTCACCCCTCCACGGGGCATCCTCAGCAGATGTTAGACCGACCATTTTTTTCATTGTTAATATCAACGAGTTGTAATTATTTAAATAGCGCAAAACGTATACCAAATAAAGTGATATCGCGGAGAATTTTACACCCATCTTTTAATATGAATAAAAGTGCTGCGGAAAGTTATCAGATTTTAGTGAATGTTTATGGTGAATATCTTTTGTTCACCATATTTGGTAGTCCGGATAATTGCAAATCCGGATAACTGAGATCCGGATAATCGAGTTTCTACTGTATATATGCATACAATAAAAACATTATTATAAATATGATAATAAAGATAACTGAGTCATAATGATTACTAACAAGAGAAAATAAGAGAATTAACATAAATGTACTTACTCAGCTAGTTTCTCGACATCATCTCTGCCTTTAACGCCGCCTTTAGGCGACAGCAGCACGCTGAGACAGTTCAGCAATCTGATAGGATCAATACGCGGCTGCAACAAAACAAAACGGTATTCAAATTTATGTTCAATTAGTCTATCTTTCCTACAATATCGACGTTATTCTCAAATCAAAAGGTGACTTCTGGCCTAGATTAGAATTTCGTTGAAACTAGTGGCTTAAGTAATTCGTAGAAGCCCACTTTTAGCTAACACAAATATTATAATGAAACAGGCAGATAGTGCATATTTCATTTGCGATTTTAAATTTTTAGTGTGAAACACAAGATAAAGACATTTTCGATTAGTTGCCACGGTTAAGAATATCCCCATGAGATAATGACATTATATGACATTTACTGCACCACTGTTAACTACTTTTACCAGATAAAGTAAAAATAAGTAAATAAAAAAGTTAAAATAAATAAGTATGCGATGAAAGTAACCCGGCATCATACTTATTCAAAATATGTGTTATCCCATAACTTTAACTTCCGATAATTAATTCTAAAATATTTATACAAATATTCAAAACTTTAACCTTGAAGTCATAGAAGTCATTCATTTCGTCTGCAATAATTATAATGTAAAACTGATTTATATAAAAACAAAGATAAATGATAACGTGTGGAATACACTGATAACAACTTTAAACTGCACGCACATAATTTAAAAGCAAACATATTTTAAAATATTTATATTTATAACAGGGTTTTTTTGAGGAAATATGAGTTGAAAATAATATATGATCAATGGTGTCGTCAGATGAAAGGTGTCGTCAGACAGAAAGCTTGGTTGGGTGTAATATTTACGTGGTATAAAAGCGTGGTGGGAGAAACTATAAAACTTAGCGTTTCTGTATGGACTGTTACAACCGAGATCGGTCTCGTAACCAACGTAACAAAAGATACAATGGCAATTGCATTTGCTGTACTTTAGCATTGCCCTCCTTCCAACGATGCAGAAATAATCGTAAAAAAAATTTGTTTAGAATTTCATTACTGAAATTGAAAAGAAAAAATCTAAGTGTAGGTTGTTAAATATAAATAATTTTACAAGCATAGGCCGAAAACAATGAAAATATAACATGATCGAAAGTCAGTGTATTAGTGTGAACAAGTTTTTTTTGTATAATTCCTAGTTAGAATTCGATACATTGTTATATCGAAAGAAATCCGGAGTGACCATCTTACACAAATAACAAGTGATATTATAGTTAAAAAATAAGTGATATGTATAACTCGTAAAAATGAACTATACATGTCGAAACGATAATGTAATGGCTGGGCACTAATAGAAAAGTACTTATTTCTATGTTTCAACTTTAATTTTGTTCAGAAAACATCTTACAAGCTCGTATAAAAACAGCCGGACTAGTAGGGCAGAGGTGGGGCTGAGGGAGGGACCGCAATCTACGCTAGTGCAAAGTAGATATCTGCGTGTCAATCAAGTCGGTTTGATATCTCATCACGTATTGGTGGCATGCTCTTAGCGTGTGAATTACTATAATAATAATTTATGCAAGACGACATAGAAAGTACTGCCACACGAACCCCGGCAGGTTCTCCCCCCGCGTCAACATTAAAAGCAGCAGAAAGGTCTTTGTGATACGGTTTTATGAGTCAAAAGAACTTAATACATGAAGGCTTATGGCGAATTTATTGTATTTAGAGGAGGATTACAGTTTATTAGGCCCGTAGCCAGTGAAGGTCCTTTGTCTCAGTCTACCGTTATGGGGAAATATGCCTGACAATGTGTATATATATTAAAGAATATAAGAAATTAAATATTTTGAATAAACAATGCGTAATAACGCGTATGCATAAAATGGTATAAAAAATTACCGGCTATGATTTTCCCAAAAAAATAAAAAAATTATTTGTAACTGCCAGTATTCAATTTTCAATATTAAATGCCACAGGCGAGCGACAGCTGTTTCGTCGATGATTATCTCGCAAAAAATCAATACATACTATTTTTAGATAAAAACTACAGTGCAGGCTTCCATTCGTTAATAATTAAGTTCATGTCATTTTGTACTCAGGATTTAATCTTTGTAATGATTTAACCTTTGTAATGATCCTTTAGATAGGTACAACTCAACTGTATTTTTGTATTCATCGATTTAATAATTAGCTCCAGTGTTATATTTTTTGAGAATAATACTTTCTAAAAGTGGATGTACAAAGAAAAAGGTTGATTCATAAACAGTCTGCCACTAAAGGATTCAAGATGGCGTGAAGTGAATGTCGATCGATAGAGACGGTTCGGAAGATAACTAGCATTAATACACATCTACGGCTTTTAAACATTGTTAAAACTGTTATTCGCTTATTATTATGCAAAATCGATATTACAATTTTGCAGCTGTTCATTTGAAACAATGTTATCATTTATGGAATTTCCCTATAAATAACGCATAATTATAACGTGTTACGATGAATAGAGTATGTCAAAATGAATGATTTTTAGAATGATTTTTATTCTAAATAATTGGTAGAAAACTAATAATACGTCAAAAACATGATTGGCTTTTTCACATATTGTCCGAACGAACGAAACTTTTAACATGATTTTTAGTTCCAGGCAATTCAGTATTTCTTTGCAAGCTTGTTAATAAATATAACGAGTAAGGCGAGTCATGTAGAACCTGTATGAATCATCGCTTTAAGATTTATCTGAAATCAACGTATAATAATTTGAAGTAGTACAAAAATAAAATGTTTTAACTATTAGCACCAAATGTAAATATATGTAGTAATACATTGAAACTGGCAACCCTAAAAAAATCGCCACGTTTAACTAACCATATCCGAGCGACGCTAAGTCGGCCATTTCTTTGTGACGTCATGGAAGCCGTATTAAGACATTTAATCCCCATAGCAACAAAAACTATTAATAAAGAACTGTTTTTATTTTAATATACAAACAAGGATAGGTCTCATGTACACTTTTTCTAGATCAAATTACGGTTAAAATTCTATGAAACATCATATCTACCTATGCATCCAGGAGTCTGTAGTATCAGAATAAAAATGATAGGTATTATAAGCACAGAGGGAATATCAAATTAATTAATACTTACCATGATAAACGCTAAGGTACTGCGCGTTACTTTTTCAACACCATAAGCGGTTGCACAATCATGCGCCACGCCCAGCTTGTGTTACAATATGGCGGCTCATTTTTGTAAAATCAATATCTGATACCAATTAACAACCACGTAAGATAATCACATATATACCGATAAGTCTTTTTCTTTATTATAATTACACAATAATAACTAACTATTCATAGTTCTATAACACCTACATAAATGTAACCAAATGTCCTTCAAATTATTCTTTAGTTATCTAATAAGTAAATAATGGCATAAGTATGTTCCTTATAGAATTTTTATGATTTCACTAATAATAATAATTGTATTTTTCCAGGTAAGGGCTAAAACGTAGCCCTGGACGCCGTCCGGGAGGTGATCGCCAGTTCAAGAACACGTCTACCGTGTGAGAAGTTAAGAAGAGGAATGAAATGAATGAAGTAAAAGGGATTTAGAATACGTCGCAAACACTAGGCCTGGAATTGTATTATCCGATTAAATGAACGAAATGGTGAACGAACAAAAACTCGATACAGTTAAATCGAATAGGAAACTTTTTATATTGTGGGGAATAAAGTGAAATGTTTAAATAGTTGCTTTATGTCATTGCTTAAAGTCTATTTTTAAGTAAAGCTTTATCTACGATCAATGGGTTTCATTACACGTTACCTTTAGTTACATCATTATAATAAATATTTTAGTAGATATCGTAGATTTGAAATTGTCTGCAACAATAATCACGCTTAGAATGGAAAGCACGCGGGGAAGCTGCTGCAAGTGCTCGCGTGAACGGCGGATGAGCCGCGCAATGTGCGGGGGCGGTTTGTCAATTGTCGTTGTCGAATTAGCCAACATTCTGAAAAATCTAGTATTTAATATGTCACAATTATTATTATAATAATTGCATTTTCACTAGAAATACTCCAAAGAAATAATATGCAGTAACAATTAATATAGATAAAATATTGCAAGATACAGAAATTTGTCATTGCACGCTCTCTGTTGACCCTCTAAGGGAACTGGCGTGAACATATGTATGTAAGGCTAAGTTAAGTTTTGACATATTGTACGTTGTTAGAACTTTATATTAAAGACAAATATAATAGAAAATAGGACTAGGCCCTACATAAATTAAAGTAAAATGTATAAAGTAATTCCATGCAGCTATAAATTAGATGAATATATATATTGCTATGATGTATACCTTTATTGGAATAAGGGAAGGAGTCGAGAAGCTTATCGATTCTGAAAGCATTCTGTAATAATGAGGTACATCACTATGTCGTATAAAAATAGACTATCGTGTTACAAACGGTAGAATGACTGAGTGAATGAAATTTATAATTACGGTAGTGCTACCAGTCTTATCATGAATTGTAACAAAATTCTTCTATTTTATTATCTTAATATTTTGTATTAAACATTTTTATTTTCTTATATATAAATATATATACACTATTATTGGCTATTTTTAAACATCTCTGAAGGGTACATTTTATATTATATTAATTAGAATTTACCTTTTTAAAATAAAACAATAAAATGTCATTGATGTCATACGCGTTAGGCTTGTATCTCAAAGTCAAATCATAAACCTATTCAATAATTTTGCTTCTGCACTGTAAATTACGTTTTCATTAGGCTATAAACCATCACTGTACAATAAAGTTGTATAGTTAGTTATTGTGTAAAATACATGTGAAGTTAAAAATCAACATTGTAATAAATGTGAATAACATATTGCAGGTTATAGCTGAAAGAAGATTTTTCGAAGTAGACACATTGATTGTCCATCACCAATAAAATACTTTGCTAATACAGTCAATAGAAAAATGTGGGAAGACGCGTTATTAATAGTATTCGTTTCGATATGTACAGCATTGCTGGGAGAAGGTATTTTGTATAAATATTTTGCTACACAGTGTTATGATAAATTAGTAGTAAGTAACAACCATAATTACTATTGTAGGCCTCACCTGGGTGTTAGTTTATAGAACTGAACAGTATCAGAGATTAAAGGTGGAGGTGGAACGTCAGAGCAAAAAGTGTAAGTGAAACCCTATTTATTTCAATTTACATACCTAAAGATCCAGCAACAGTTTCAATTTATGTATTTATCGTGCATGTTATTTGTTGTAAGAATATGAGTCTATATGTATATAAATATATTATGTCAGGTTCCTTGCATCTAGTAAGTTACAAGTCCTGGTCGGGTCTGTAATGAGATATTTGGTATTCAATGCTCTCTGCCTATTCAGTAAGGCACCTAGTGTTATGGTATAATAATAATTGGTATCAGTTTATTAATATATACGGTATCTAATTATCACTTAGATATATTTTTTATATGAATAAAGTATAGTGTAGATTTTAAATTGTAGAATATGTGTTCCACAATTTGCACTTCTATTCTGTTCTTATATATTGTTTGGAAGTACTCATAAACTATTATTAATATTAATTAGTATCTATTATTATAATCTCATGATGTTATACATGCTGTTGTCGCCTATAATTGTGCTGGCACTTACTAACATTAATTATATGAGTATGTTTATTTTTTTTATGTATTAGTGTGTAGTATGTTGGCGATCTAAATAAATAAATAATTATTATTTCTGTCTTCCCAGTGGAAAGCCTGAAAGATGCACATGGGGATTCTCTGGACAAGCAATACAAAAAGAAAATAGAACGTGAGGAGGAGCGCCTCAAAAATAATAATCGTGATCTCTCCTTTGTGAAAATGAAATCAATGTTTGCTATTGGTTTTGCGTTTACTGCATTACTGAGTATGTTCAGCAGCATGTAAGTTATTTTTGAGTTGTCTGTAATTTTGTAGCATTCCAGATATGTATTAGTACTTTAATAGATGTTTCTATGAACATATTGACTAATATGTTTGTAGTAGCACTGCTAGGATTATAATATTTTTGGCACTTTTATCATTCCCTTGTTGGAATATGGGCCTCCTGTCATATTGGAAGGGTTCAGGTCATAGCGGTTAAGAATTCAGTCTCACTCCAGGGTCCCACATCCCAGGCTAATTGTAAACTTTATTCTGGAATAGGCAGACTTGTATGGGCGATTGCTAGTAGTAGTGTGTTAAGTGATTCTGTATTAGAAAGGGGAAGACAAGCAGGTTGTCTTTACAGACTTACTTACTACTTTATAATGTAAAGCTGTGTAAAATATACCACATAGTCCACAGACAAGATGGCTTTAAAAAAAATCATATAAGAGAAAATGCAATTTTATTTGAAATTTTGTGTCTGCATTGGACAAACAATATACATAAATATTTAAGCCTATTATTGTTTTCAGATTTGATGGAAGAGTTGTTGCTAAGTTACCTTTCCACCCTATAGGACTTTTGCAAAGCTTCAGTCACAGGAACTTACCCGGAGATGATTACACTGACTGTTCATTTATATTTTTGTATGTCCTTTGCACAATGAGTATAAGGTTAGTGTAAGATGTTTATATAACACTAGCTGATACCCGTCCGCTCCGCTAGGCCGCTTGATGTAAAACAATTGAATTACACTTGGGTTCATATGATTTTCATTAATGACATGCAACCCCTAATAAACTTGAAGGCGTACCACTGATAATCCTAACGCGCCATTGTTTTGTTTTAATTGATGTCTAATGTAATACAATAGTTGGGGAAAGAGTCATTTGTATGTGAAAAGAAAATTATTGTTATTAATATTAACGATTCATTCTTATTTATATAGCTATTACTATTTTTATATCAATGCACCAATACAATAATACAGAAAGCACCAAATGCTAAATACCTATATCCTTATAGATATTGGGTGATTCTACTATATCATCTTAAATACACATTTTAATCCTATTTGAAAAACCACAACTTTTACAATAAAGCATGTTGTTTTCATATTGCAGGCAAAATATCCAGAAATTGTTGGGATTTGCTCCTTCGCGTGCTGCATCCAAGCAGGGTGGAACATTGTTCTCTCCCCCATCAGCACAATTTAAGTAATTGGTATTCTGTGTATTTATTTGTTATAAGGGTAGCGGCATTTGAGGCTTGAGAGTAATTCAATATTAATTTCGGTTTTGTTATTACTAAATAATGTATCCTTCACTCATGTACTCAATTTTCAAAATAGCCCTCGTGTATCTTGATAACAATTAACAATTTAATGTTTCAGATATTTTAAATATTTTCATAAAATATTTTTAATCATGTTATGTTACCCTCTTTAGTGAAATATAGTTTTAAGACAATATGTAAAACAAATTATTTTTTTTTCACCTTTATCCATTCAATTACTTTTACGTAACATCACGTCTGTAAATCTCCGAAGGGGTAGGCAGAGGAGTGTAGTTTCCCACGTTTCACCAGTTATGTTTAAGTCCCACAATGGAATATACAGTGGTGAGCCTATTGTCATACACCGGGTATACATCCAAGTTACTACTAGAAATTCTAAATTAGAAAAATCCGATAGTACCCGAACCGGGATTTGAACCCAGGACCTCCCGATCGACAGTTGCGCTTGCAACCACTCGACCAACGAGTCGGTTAATTACATTTACATTTAAATTTGCTTACTATCTGAGACTTTTTAAGCAACCGTTTATACAGCCACGAGCAAAAGTATTTAGGCACCCGTATTGTTTAGCCTTATCTTAACAATTATTGTTCGGCCTAGCTTTTTAGGGCATTATTCTTGTATTAGGGATACTTTTACCTAGAAAAAAGACAATGAGACTCTTTTATGACATGCAGGTGTGTAAGAACAAGAATTTTTGTGCAATTAGCTATTTTACGAAGTTTTGCATTTTAGTGTTTCGTGATGTTTTGATGTCAACACACCCTTTCTACGCAATTATTTTATTAATTTTCGAAAATATTAGTCTTGTTACCGTGCAAAATGCCAAAAAAAATTGAACTCACAGCAGAACAGCGCCTAAAAATTAAGTTCTTACTTGAACAAGGCCGGTCGCAAGTGAATATAGCGCCAGAAATGAAGAGCTCGTGTTATGCAGTGCAATATACATAGCATCGGTTCAAAGAGACTGGTTCTCATGAAAATATACCAAGACAGGCAGAAGAGAAATAATTACAGCCCGTGAAGACCGATTGTTGGTGCGACATTCTCTACGAGAGCGCAAAAAACAGCTTTCGACCTCGCTGCAGCTTTATCGGAAGCAAAAGGCAAATCTGTAGGTATTCATACAGTAAGAAGAAGGCTTGTTGAAGCTGGATTAAAAGGTTGCAAGGCAAGTAAGAAGCCGTGGCTGTCAGAACACAACAAGAGAAAGCGGTTGGAGGGGGCTCTTAAATATAGAGATTGGACAGTAGAAGATTGGTCCAATGTGGTCGGACGAATTTAACTTTAAGGTATAGTTTTTTACTGTATGTTTAATATTAAAACAAGTCAGAAAATCATTAACAACAATGAAACATTTAGGTACCGAGGAATGTTATAAGCTAGTAGAGACAATGCCGAAAAGAGTGATTGATGGCTGTATTAAAATCAAAAGGTGGACCAACCAAATATTGATTATATTTCATAAATAAATGATTTTTGTTTTGATACATATTTATTTTTATTCTCTACTAGCTGTACCCGGCGCGCGTTGCTACGCCAACATACAAATACATATACATACCAATTTTCATAATAATCGGTAT
>DWDT01000447.1:0-21065 GCA_018245595.1 Microceris scylla
CCTGCAACAAACGTTTACTTGTATCATAAAACTTAGAGCTAATTTGCATTTTGTCCCTTTGTAGATATTATTTGTTTCAAGCATTCATCTCTGCCGTATGTGATAAACAATGGAAGAAACATATCATGCATTCGATTGGTGTTTGTTTTTGAGCGTGCACTAATCATTGATTGCCAAAATCAATTTCGTACCATTTGTTCTTTGAGCATTTAAAGTGAGACCCGTTAACAATAAGCGACAAAATTCGTATTAAGTCCGCAATCTAGTTATCTGATGACTTTCAGTTGACGTGGCCAGTAATAGAGTATACTTACCTAAGGAGGTGTCGGTGCGGCTGAACGCGACGGCCCATCGCTGGTGCGCGCAGCAGAAGTCCTTGGAGGTGACGTCTCGGTCGGGTTCCCTGGTAGCGGACCGGGTGACGACGAAGGTGAACACATGTGTGTCGGCGCGGTCCTTGAGCCGCGTCGCGCGGTACAATAGCGCCATGCGCCCGCGCGCCGCACGCCCGCTCCGCCTGCGCCTGAACAACGTTCAACATGTTAATCTATATTGCTTCGAAATACATATTATGTACGTTAAAACATAGTGCGTAAACTGTACCAACATTAAAATTTTACAACTATCTAATCAATGCATAAATAAAACATTCTCTGCAATATCTATTAAACTCCTTGAACAGTAAACGCATACGAAATACATAACGAAAGTGGATTATATATTTTACCTACAAAATATTTTCAACAGAATTTTTTACACAAAGTAAAAGGCATTTCGATTATTTTAAATTAAATTTTTCTGGAAGACACGGTTATTACAATATGAGAAAAAAAAAACAAAATAAACCGCGGGCACCCGATAAAGTAAACAGAAAGTTGCCACGTGTTAACTTTAGATTAGGGATGATATTGGTTAATTTTAATCCACCGTACTATCGTACGGTCACGGACTTGCTGTGCTAAAATAACTACCTAACAGTGCGAGCGAACGGTAAAGAGATTTCATGGAAATAATATTAGAAAAATATTTCTTCTTCATATACCCTTTTATTATTCCATTGTTGGATAATGAGACAATTCTCGGAACGAGAAGGGTTAAGGCCATAGCTTGCCATGCTGATCAAACGCGATATGGTAGGTTACGCACGCTTTAGATATATACGAGTATGTAGAAATCTAAAAGGTGTAAGCATTCTATTAATGTTTTCTTTTATTGTTATATTTCATCATAAATGGTTTTTATACTATGAGCTCTCATAAATGAGAATGATATAACAGAGCTGGACCTTTAATAATAGTTCACTTCACACCCTAATTTCTTTATGTTAAAGAAATATTAAAGAGGTGTATTATTCTATTGCCAGTAGCGGTACTAGCTTCGGGGATTATTTAGTGTTGCTTTTAGAAATGTATTTAAAGCTTCCATCGCCATACAAAACTACGTAGAGAAAAAAGACGGACCTTCTAGAATGATCCATGTAACATTAGCCGTTAACCGCCCACGTCCTTGAGTGTAATTAAAAAGTTACATGACTGATTCTTTGTAATTAAGTGTACTTTTATAATTTCTTAACCAATAAATAAAATTAGTTTCTTTTTCTTTTCTTTACCGAACTTTTTTAATACAGTATAATTTTTAAATAATCCAAAGTAATTTATTTTAGAAAAAAACATTAGTAACGGTGACGATAGCTTTTAAAATCCAATTACATTTTCATTCAAGTTTTACAGTTATAAGAAAATTGGAACGAACCTTTCCTACGAAAATAAAGAGCCTAAGTTTATTCGCATAATTCAAACTATCTCCATATGAAACTATACCGAAATCGGATTAGGGTGTTAAATTAATATTCACAGGAATGGCAGGGACTGCAAATATTTCTTTTTGTTTAACGTATATTAGAATATTACGCTTTACAACGATAGTCCGTTTAATGTTCATGTGTTTCAAATAAAAACGTGTGAGTTTCTACAACATAATTAGAATTTTTTTTTTTGTAAAACTTTTAGCTTGTACTCGTGGTAGATTTTTGTTGCACGCAATAGATGCCATTAGATAACTAAATAACGTCACACATGTCATTGTATACTCGTTGGTAATCACATGCATTAGCGTGATTGTTCCAATAGCTGTTGCGTGTCCACTGTAAATCGTTATCACATATTCTAACAAGAAATAATCTAGATTCAAGTATATATACGTATATAGGTGTGTATGTATATGTACATATTATATATATATACAATATCTGTAGATATATATGTATATATGTATGTCGCGTGTTTAATTTCAAATGTTTCCATTAGTGCAAATATTTCAGCTCAATTTGTGTACTTTCTAAATTAATGGAATCCTAACATTTGCGATGTACCTACTCATAAATTAGTTTTAGCCAAAAAACCGATAATAATCTTTCAGATATACATATATGACGCGGTTTAAGACTCAGCTTCCCACTTCGAGGGTCCTATTTTCTCGTCCTTGAGCAAACATCTTTCTTTAAAAAATATATGCATTTTAAGATTAAATATCATTTACTGAAGAAACGAATGTGACGAAGCTTCGTTACCTTCCGTCTCTCCCTGGTGTTTAAAAATGCTAGCGTGGCATTTCAAGCAAAAGTGACAACCTTAACCCATCTCATTTTGAAAGGAGACCCGTGTCCAACAGTTCAGCATTAAAAGGGTTGATGTTGATGATTTATAATATATCCAGCGAAAAGAAAAATACATTTTATGATACAGTCCTTTCATTTTCGCACTTTTGCCGCTTGGGAGAATGTCGGCTACAGATAGAAACAGATAAATTATTTAGTGACATCAACACGACTAGCAATTTTTACAACATGATTACTAAGAATACTTCAGTATTTTTCAGATATACTCGTAGTTAGAAGTCAGACGATGTTCCACGAAGTTATTAGAAATTATATGACATTTAATGAAAGCTAATAGGATAATTTAGTTCGGAATAGTACCTATAATAATAGTATATTATTGCTAATTTACTATTATTATTATATTTCTACATATTAAATTTATCTTTGTTTCAATATTTATTTTTAATTATTCATATCGTAAAGGTAATGGTTAAAAATACGTATGAGATTCAATGCACAAATGATAAACTGAATTGTAGTGTAAAATGCATATAAATATATAAAAAATATATTAGACACTGTTTTAGAATATTATTATGTTAATTCATTATTATGTCCTAATAATTAGATCAGTATTAAAAGATATACTAAACAATAAAAAAATCTACATTATATGTACAATAAATTCGTATACCAAGACAAACTATGATAATATTTGGAGTAAAATACAACGGAAATACACCAAACCACACCGTAAGCGTAGGTTGTTAGTGCCGGTAGAGGGCCGTTGCTTGCTTGCGGCTTGTCACGGCGACCGCAACGAGCCGCGCTAACTACGTGACTTTACCGCCTACCTACTCGTACATACACCCAAACCGTCACTTGCCACCAAACAATTAGTCACTAGTTAATTAGTCACCATGAAAGAAAATACTTGACTCTGATATGACTCGAAACTATTCCAATTTAAAACACACAGTACTCCTTAATAATAAAAAGTTATCGTGTTTATAAGGTCAGTTTTAAAAAGAAATTAATTAAAAGACTCGTGAAACGTTAATCTAGATTGCGTTTATAAAGAAAGTGATGAATTTAGAAGAAGTACGTCAGTGCTGTAAGGGATGTATTTAGCAGTCGACGTTATTTGCCTAACCAGTCAGGGAGCTCCTGTGACGGTATAATAATACTAAAATCTAAATGGGTTCATTGAATAATACTCGTATGTTCTATTTTCCTTTGTCGCAAAAAAGGTTTCATCAAATTCACGTAAGCTGTTATCTGATTTCGGTAGCTGATAGTATAAATAATATAACACCGGTTCCTAGAATGCAAAATTCGACGACGAATTCAACGGTGCGTTTCTCGCGTTCGTTTTTGCCACAAACATGCAAACTTCAGGGCTGGCCACGCGTTAGTATTGCTGCTGGTGTTGCAAATGTCCATAGGCGACGGTGACCACTTACCATCAGGTGGCCTGTTTGTCAGCTTATTCAATAAAAAAATAGGAATAAATTTCAAATAATTATTGCAAAAACTAGTGGAATATCTACAGTCTATGAACTGAATTGTATTAAATTTAAAATTTAAACAGCAACTACTAAGCTTAAATAATTAATCTTAAATAATTAAGTTCATATAATTAAGCCTATTATTGCTTGCAATAGTTATAAACTTAATAATGGCTCTATAAACAATTTCTTTAAATTAAATCATAAACAAACGAACAAGTCAAATCTTACTGGCAGTAAATCATTACTTAAGTCAGGGTATTATCCAGAAGTGACGTGAAACTTTCAACTGAATCTGCTTAAGGTCCTATCTCAAAGTTACCCTCTGACCTACTGGGACTTTCTTGACTTATCTCCTTAACACACTAAAAACATTATTTTGGCTGGAGAGGGTTAAGAAACTAAACCGCCTGGGAAATTTATGTATTAATAACCATGCTGTAACTGGTTTAATATTTCCACAACTTCCGACTGCAGATTTAACTCAGAAATCATTAATATTTAAATTACTAAATGAATTGTCTATATTTTAATTAACGAATATATCTGTGATGCAATTTGATATAGTACAATTAACGACTAATTTGGTATAACAGTCATTATTCCGGGCTTGTATCTTTCGTTACATGAATGTACATATGTACCTACATACATACATTGACTGCCTCGTTGGTCGTATGGTGGCAAGCGCGACTGCCGATCGGGAGGTCCTGCGTTCAAATCCCGGGTCGGGTACTATTGAATTTTTCTAATTTAAAATTTATAGTAGTGACTCGGAGTCTGGATGTATGCCCAGTGTATGGCAATAGGCTCACCACCTATTCTATTGTGGGACTTAAACGTAACTGATGAAACGTGGGGGTGTACTAATCTGCCTACCCCTTTGGGTATTACAGGCGTGATGTTACGTTTACGTATGAATGTACATATATGTACATACTCGTCCTAACAATAAGACTTGCAGTATATAGCACTCGAAAAGTAGGAACGCACAGCCTCTACAGTGAAGATGACAAATTAGAAACGACACCATCTTTGATCCACAGTATGCCTGCAAAAAGTAAATAGTTAGTTGCAAAGTGACATCATCAGGAGATGGTATATGAACCTGTCAAAAGCCTGAAGTAAGCACATGTAAGATGCTCCACGTATTGTTTGTTGCATCTATGTACATATATCAGGAGTAAATATAAATACTTGGGACACCTGCCGTAGTAACCGGACATCAGATAAAGTACATATATACATATCAATACCTCTCATGTTAATATGTTATATATAGATATTTTTATACACAGACACAGGACAAATACATGTATTCCTCACACAAATATCTAGGTAGATATTTGTGTGTATAAATTGAATATATGGTTGTAAAAATAGGTATTATTCTTGGTGTGAAATTGAATCTAAGGTCCCCCGGCTCAGCAATCACGCTGACTAACAACTTGACCGACTTGGCCAGTCAATGTAAATAACAATTGAGACATTTCAATACGAATGCGTGGGCAGGTAAGTGGGCTGATGAATATTTTAACATTTGATACCATTTACCAGCCCACGGGTTTCTGTTAATAATACAGTTCGTTCCTTTTTGTACAAACAACTGAATACCATTCCCGTTCAGTAGCTTTACACAAAAGATTGTTTTTTGTATATTTGTATAATAACTTGGGTACTGTCAATAGAATATTTTCAATAGTAGCGTAACGGCACAACGTTGAACACTGAAAGGGTAAAAATGCCTCGCAAGTACCCTCGACTTGTGGGGAGTTTGTGACTTTTTATATCGTTCTTATCCGCAAGATATTTTCTGAAATTCCTTAAAAATTATATATTACTATTCTCAACATATCATATCATCGGAAAATGCTTTAGATTGCATCACGATAATATCTAGAAGCGCTTTTCAAAGCTTGGCAGAAAGTTTCTAAAGACGCAGCCTCCACCCTCCGTGCCCATCTATCATACTGTGCAAAGCTTCACTTACCGTAGTATGCGGTATAAAATATAAAAGCTATATATTCAAATTAAAATTCGGCTCTACCTTCCATTCCCGGGGGTCTAATACAGGTATTTCATAAAAATACGACCCCACATTTAGGTTAAAAGCTTAGAGGAAATTGGCTGCACTCCGAAGATTACATAATTCCAGTAGGTACCTAATGTAATATGAATATTGTTTTTCAATTTTAGATAAAGCCGTAAAGAAACGTTCAGTTAAGTTTTAGAGCATCACATTACTTCTTAATGAGAACAGAAAGGCACCGCCGAAGTTTAATATGCAATCATTTTAAATATTTAATCTGTTTAACAACATTTTAGTCCTTCAATATTTTGTCGCATTTAAGCATAATGCTTTTCAAATGTGACAAAAAAGGACAAAACATTCTATAGCTCAAACTCAAGCATTAACCGTTTATGAATAAGCAAAAAAAGTAGACGTACAAGTCGAATCTAAATATATAAAATTCTTTTATTTTCTTTGTGAAAGCCTTCGAGAAATATTCTCTGCAAATAGCTATTCACGAATTGGGACCGCATCGACTTTGCTAAAGAAAGGACTTTGCTTCGAATATAATTTTATAGACATCAAATAAACTATTGTGCAAAACACTCAAAACATCCTTACACCAATAAGGTATGTACACCAAGATTAACCATGATTGACCATGTCTATGGTGATACGTCATTTATTTATGTGTTGATTCGACCTTTCATTTATTTATTTATTTTTGTGTAATACAATAAATTCAGGGACACTATTCACGCCTGCTCATTCCCTACTTTCTGCTCATAAAAACAAAGAACTGACTTCAATAATGAGTTGATTACTTTAGTTTAAATGTATAAAACAATACTTTCAGTCTTGGGTAATGCGATTAGCCTAAAACATCTTGGCTCTCCTAATATTAAAATCCCATAATAGTCCTGAGAATCAATCCGATTGGCCTAATGTATCTTGCACCTCCTAATATATATATATGAGTACATATCCATATTATCGTCTATACTTTTGTTCCCACTTAGTCAAATACTTTCGGCCCTGTTTAGGTACAGTACCTAGTTTTAACTAGGACATGTTTATCATATTATATGTGTGTAAATATTTGGTGAAGTACGTATTTATGTATAAATATAAATACTGTACGCGCTAGGTTGGCCATACCAATCGACTTTTCTACCAGCGGGCCTACTAGAAGATTTCAGTGTGGAATAAGTAGTGCCTTCGTACAACTGTTGTTGTATATATTCCCTTATTATTACTGTGTGTACATTAAATAAGTTAAAAAAATAAAAAACACGGTCTAAAACACACAAAATTTGGATATATATTTTTATCATAACGATAATAAATACGGCCCTTTTTGTAATTGTAACATGCAGGACTTAAAATGATTCTGTAGAAGTTTATAACCCTAGAACTAATATTCTTATTATTGGTAAGATTGATGAGACATGAAGTTAATTTATACTCATATGAATATTTAACCATTAACCTCGGCCCTACAAATATCTCAATGAAAGTGACTTGCGAGTCAAAAGAAAATTAGAACAAAACTAAGCTAAAATATGGAAGCTGTCATCATTCAAATCCTACCAAGTGTTTTATCCTAAATTATATCTAAGTCATGCAAATAAAAGCTCAACTTGGCCGGAACTGAAAGAGCTGTAGAGATTCTTACAAAGAATAGATTTCTCGATGCGCATTTAAATGTAGCATTTGGAGAAGCAGCGAAGAAAAGTAATTGAAAAATTCATTTCCTGAAGTAAAAAAATTCTCACGTTTAATGAAAAGCAATTAGAATAAAGTAAAAGTATATAAATATTAATTCGTAGCGCCCATCGCACGGAAGTGGCGAGAAACGGAAGTAACCTGAAAAAGAATGTACTTTTCGGTAATTTTTTGGATGGATGACCATTAACAGTAAATTTTTAAGAACTTTCCATGTTTCTGAAGGTGCGTTTACCAGTGAAGTGTGATTTTATCATTAATGGTTGCTTGTTATGGTCAATGGTTTTATCGTTAACGGTTGTCATGGTCGATTGTTACAGATCACTAGATGATAAGCGTCATATCGTCCATCTTGTATCTTTCAGCTTTTCCAGACTTTCATAAAGAATTCCGTACCTAATAATGAAATTTAAATTCAATTAAAGATTAGTGCTACTTTTTGAAAGGTCGAATTTAATATTATCAAAGATAAGGATGGGTACAACCCATGGGTACCCCCATGCTCATTCTGTGGAAGTATGATAAATCTTTAAAATATTCCACGATTAACAGAAGTATGCTTTTGGGTGTCACAACTTTGATAACACAAGGCGGTACAATGCGCGCACCATATGAACAACTTCGGCTATGAGTGAACATATCTCATTTGCAAAGTACTTACGTGTATGAATAGCAGTATCCTTGGCCTCATAAAATATAAGATTGCTACGGACGTAGACAGAAGAAAAATCTTCTCTTAATCCCTATTACCGTTCTGAACTCGGTATTTAGGTTAATGACATGGTATAAAAGAAAATTGACCGTGTTACTTTGGACAGGAGGAATTCTTTACGAATCGTGACCAACATTACAATTACATTAGCACTGAAGAGATGGGGATTCGCAAGACGTGCCATCGAATACACTTCGATATGAATTTAATTATAATATTATATTATCTTCGGCGTTTCATTTATATAATGTCTACGTGATGGTACTTATAAGCTTTCTAAATTTTAAAGAGCTATTTCACTTAATAAATGACTTTTATTCATGCATATGAGTTAGTAGGTTGTCAGGTAAATTTTTATGGATTGTTCCAAATCGTAAATCTATTTGGAACAATGACCCGTGCCGAATTTCCGCCAGAACAAATATCTCAATGGCGAATTTAGTTATTTGTCTTTTGCTAGGGTATCTCATGACTTGTCTTTGTGTGTTCACGGCATTCTACTCCAGCCAGTAATGCTTAGTTGATGTCATTAATCTATTTATAATGATTCCAGTGTTGTGATAACCGAAGCGTTGGTCATATTGAGTTCATGTACAATAGGTTGTTTATAGAAGCTTCAACAGCAACCGAATAAAAATACTAGAAATAAAGGCTTATGTGTCACCTGATGGTATGTGGTCACCGTCGCTTGAAAACATTCGCAGCATCCCAAGAGTGGCCAAATTAAAAAAGGAAATCAATTTATTTTTGTAGAATTGTATTTGTGTCAAATAGGAAATTTTCTTAGCAATGAAAAGGAATACGAAATGAAGTGAAATCGAATACGTTTCTTATTATAGGCCTGCGGGACAGTTACGAATTGCTAAATATACATTTTTATTTAATCTACTGTCAGGACATTAACTGAGAAGACCCGACAGGAAAATCTGAGAGCCTTTTTTTGTCTTTTTAAAAATTTACTTGGTGTAATTAACACGCCAGTACAAATTATATAATTAAGGATAAACACAGCTATATTTCTCGCCTACAAGACTTGTGACAGTTATTTCTTCTTTTTATCCACAAATAAGTTTCCAGGCTTAGGGTCCAAGTCGATCTTTATGTTCAGAGAGAACGTAAGAAAAAGAGAATACTTGTGACAAAATTTTCAGCTACGGCGCTAGACATCAGATGCAAACAGGCGGTATAGCTTATTATATAAACTGGGAATAGCGATAATCTTCAACTTTTACACACGGTGATAAAACGCGTATAATTTTATTAGACTTCAAGTAACTATGTTTCGGAGTCTATAAGAATTCTGCTACATGAATATAGGCACATAGTTAAAGATAATATCCAGACATGTGTGTTACACATGTGCCTCAGGAAATCTTTTTGGATCATTTTAATACAAAGCGCAAACATATTCTTTACCCACCGCTTTATTAAGTATATCTTATAAGTCTCAGTATTAGCATGCATGGAAGACTTATCTAGGTATAAAAAGGACGTAGGAACTTCTGATTAATGGACTCTTGTTTGAATCACTTTAAATAACCTTGAAAAATTAGAATTTGCGAGTAGTAGTCCTACTCTCCACCATTTACATTATACATCCCATTTAATAGATGCTGAATCTATTGCTGTACACAAGCCAACTTACACTAAATATTAATTTAAAAACTCCTTATGACTCAGCTCATATCGGGTGGCCCAATATAACATGCTTAATAGACGGTAATAGATTCTTTTTCATACGTAGCATCACAATGGTCTCCCGTATAAAAGTATCTCGTGTGTAGATAGCCTTTGTGAGGTAACAAATATGTTGACGCGTAATTTTACTTGGCAACGCTATCGAAAACGGGAAGCACATTTTATGTGACATAAAATCCATAATAACTGGATAAACATCCATCCACCCGACACGAAGGAATTAGGGCGGGCGCGCACTACGGTATTTACGGTCACGAGTTTACTGCAGAATTATGGTCAATAGGACTGAGTCCTGTGTATTTTTGAACGTTAAAAATGGATTTGACCCTGTAAGAAAGTCAACTTTTAGACACAAAAACAGTCACACGGTGATTCGGTGGTGAAACGGTGGTCACACAAAATGATTCATAATACACTATGCAAGGTAAAAAAAATAGTGAACGCATACACTATCAGCCTGACATTGTCCATTGCTGGACATAGGCCTCTCCAATAGCACGCCACTGAGCTCGATCTTCAGCTCGTCGCATCCAACCATTGCCAGCCACTTTACGTATCTACGTCTACTTTTTAATAATTAACAGCAAGTGTAAAAGTTTACTAAAATTTTACGAGCTATTTTAATGCACTTTCCTCGGCTAACGTGTAATGCCATTAATATTTAATTAGAATGGAGCATTTTTATAAAAATATCTTGATATCTTGTCACTATAGTAACCAAAAGGCTAATGAGAATATTTATGTAGTACATTTAAATATGTGCTTATAATTAAATACATGAATACAAGTATGTATGTATATCCTACATATATATACACAAGTATTTGCACTAGGTGGGAATCTAATACACGGTCCTCCACTCAGAAATCGGGTTCAAAGACCATAAGATCTGCATATACCTTAATACATATATTCTATTACCTATATCTCACGTTGGTTATAAATTGTTACTAACAAAGCGAAATCACGATTTCAATTAATGTTAAAGTTTCGAAAGGTTAACAGGATGGGTGTGCACTTAAGGTCATAACAGTTTAAAAGCGATTCTGTCGTACAGACAACGTTGGATGACCCATATTGGCGTGTCACACATTGGCTTGACTCGCCTCACTATGGACAAATATGGGTATTGCTTCAATGCTACGCTGTTTCATTGTCTAGTTTAAATGTCACTAGTTTTTGTTTGTGCTTCAAAATGTATAAACATCATAACCGAGAATTGGGCTATAGTTATTGTATTTATATGAATCAATGAAGTGTATTAGCAGTAATATACTTGGATGAGACGTATGTAGGTATATGAAAAGGTATGTAAGTCGGATATTTTGAAACTCACTACAATTTTGCGAGGACGTTTGGCCTATGTAATAATTACTGAAATTTTTAAACTACCCGAATTTTAATAAAATGTTATGTTTAACGTTTAATGTTAAAATAGTAGGTATTATATTTTTGGCGTACATCTAGCTTAATATTTCTTTGTAATAAATGCTACGCGACGCGAATTGAAAACCGAAATTAGTGACTAAATTGGAGTTAACTTCAGCTTACTCTAACTTGGGTGAAAACTAGCTTTCTTCATAATAGAACGGAGATCATAAGTAAATACACATTAATAATAAGGGACAATAAATTATATATTCAATATTAATATAGACAACGACCACAAACTTTTAACTTATACCGTTTCGGCATTTAACCAAGCCATTTAATTCTGTTTACAAATTTATCGCACTACTGCTAATATCACAATTACTTATTTTTAACTTCACTTTTTTCATATTATAAATAGAGGTAATTAGGAATCGCAGTTGCCACATGCAACAAAATATTAGGTTTGAACATTCTTGTCTTACACGGCTTCCAAACAAAAAGACAGACAGACAAAACTTTAAGAATTCTAGAATTTCGGTCAGTGAAGAGATTTATTTAAATTAGAACTGAAATCCACAATCACTAGTGATATAAAATTTTATGATTAAATATCCTAAATATTTAAGAAGGCAATAATTGACATCAATACATTTTTTGTGGAAAAACCGTAGAAACTACTTCGACAAACGCTCATTCGAAAGTTTGTAATGAATCATTACAAAGCAAAATATGTAAGTAATTTCGAGCGACGGATATGCGACATAAAAATGCAAATTTTAATGTGCAATCGTAGCTATTAAGCAAGAATCAAATTTAAAGAGCGGCATTCGAAAAATCCACTTTCAGTTGAATTGGAATAAAAATAGCAATCTTGGCATTTCTTTATCCTCAATAGCTTAAGATTGAGATTGTTCCAAAGTATATAGAGTCGTTGCCTGACGATTCCCTTTGAGGAAATAAACGATGCTATAAAGATTTAAATCACTTTTTAAAACTGCAAGTTACATTTGAAAAATGTTGAAGTAGACAAGCGTATAAAAAGACACCGTGACAGCTGAGCGCACTTAGATAAAGTGAAGTATTTAAGTTCTGAAGACCTATCGGTAAAGTTCAACTCCATTACACTGCCGTCTGTTTGAACAGTTTTATTTTTAGTACCCATTTACGCGGTCATCATTCTGAATAGATGCGGACTTACCATAACCTACACACATCGTTATGATAAATAATGATTGCCACATCATACGACCACTGCTATATTATAGAATAATTCCAATGTTACATAATTATTGCAAAATTATACAATTATTGTTATATTACACACCTGTTGCAGTATTATACAATTATTATTCTATAAGTAGCAGAACAAAATTCCCATTTTTTAAATGTTACATATAAAACCTTAAACCATAGTTTACTTGTACAGCAATTAATTAAAAATATTGTCAATATTAATTCTGTAATGTATAAATGTTTGCGTTGGAGGATCGTAAAAAACTACGAGTATATAAGAAAGATAACATTCGCGCCATTTCGTTCAATTCCATCGTATGGGCTCTCTGGAGGAGACTGCTAAGCTCGCTAAGCCCTTTCAATGACCGCCACATACTCGGGGTACCTAAGTATCTAAAGTACTAGATTGGGGTGAGAATTCTAGATAGTAGCGCCTCACGTACGATATTCAATTTACAGGAAGCGTGAAGAGTTCAGAGTGGGTTTTAGGGAGATTTCGTTTGAAGGCCTAAATTTTTAGGATTGTCACATTTGTGAACGTATGTAAGAAAGTAAGAAAAATACATCGTAAATAAGTTATACGAACTAATTGTTGATATAAATTGGTTCTTCATAATATGTACGATACCGTGATAGTGATTAATACGAAAAATGAACGTATAAAATCTCTGAAAAGACATCTTAAAAAATTGACAATATTGACAAGTTCTTTATTTTTATAATGTTCCCACAACAAGTCCTTTTAGGGGTACGTAGAGAGATTATAATAGATAGGAAGGCGTTTTATTAAACAATCGTTTCGTTTCGTTTTATTACACAATAAAACGAAAAAAAATATTTTGTAAAATGTTCAGTCTTCACTATCTTGGCAGTGAAACTTTTTAATCGACCACTGTGCACTCTCGGCCCACTGTGCGACATCGACATGCGCTAAACATCACTATGGATACGTTGTACCACTTTAATAAATATGGTAAATTAATATTAAATATTTTACCTGCCTTAAAACAGGTAATAACTATGTTTATACGAAAAATATTACGTAGCCTATTGCCATAGATATTATTCCATAATAAAAAACGCTTTAAATTTAATGGAATGACTGTAAAACCGAATGAAATAACAGTCAACAGCAACAATACACCATTCGCAGCTTGCATTTCGTAATAATGTTACTGAATGAATGTTATATCAAACCGACCGACTGATTAGTTGGAAATGTTCGCTTTGCGTGCAGTGATATGTTTGTATGGAACATTATTTTAATATTTCAATTATATTCGTAATACAACCAACTAAGGGGGTACGCCTTACGTTATATAAAGCGTTACGTTAGGTAACACGTTATCAAAGCAATCTTTGCTAGAGTTGCGAGATTAAATAGCACTCGCACGACATACCCAGTGTTTTGTTTGTCTCTGGGGTGTTCATGCTTTGCGAACGATTAGTTTCTGTATTATTGTTCTTGCTTTATATTTAATATCCAGTTATAGTTGCAAGAGATTGTAGTATAAAGTTGTCTTATCAAAATATTCTCAACATAAATTCGGTTTATTAGGAAAAGAAAACGTCTGAAAACGTCCGTTATTCCATTACGCCAATTCCGCTTTGACCATTCCAATCTTGACAGTTTCTGGGCGAATTATTATTTGTTTATCGACAGCAGTGGCTTTACCAAGACTCATAAAGTTAAAAAATAATCTCAATTTAATATGTCAATACATGTTACCAAAGTAAGAGAAGAAATAATGTAAAATCTATGTAATAATACATGGACTGCGGTAATTTTTTTGTTATTACAGCAAACCTTACTATCAGAACTTAGATAGCTTACTGGCTCTGAATATGATAGGAAAATGGTTATCTAAAGATAAAGAAGAACGATTCAAAGAATTTTTTATTTGACGTAATTTAATAAAATAACCGACGGCTGTAACGACGTAAACAACGCACAATTTAAGTCGCTAGATATTATTGTGTGTACATTTACAATGGATTATTTAGCAAATGATTTTCTAACAAATCGTGCAATTTACAGCATACAGCATACAGCTACCTGTGAACTCCAAAACGCGATAGCACTTCACTTTGAACTTAAATGCATTATCTGATCTCTATTTATCATTTAAGTGATTCCTACTGTTATTTACAATGAAGCGAATAATTACGCGGCAGTCTAACAAAAGTCTTCATGTAAATTATCTGCCTAGTAATAATATAACGGCGACAATGTTTTCGGCGGCCCTTCGGAATGACAGAGACACTGATACTAAAAGCCTTAAACGTCGCTATAAAATGAAGCGCCTTTATCTGATGGTAATTTATCATCTTCCAACAGCTGCATTAATTACGCTTAAAGTGATAAGAAAAGAAATATTTATTTATATTTTCGAAATCGCTTATTAGCGATGTGACCGCCGTTTATATAACTATTCGTCTGTCCTATAACTGTTCGTCTTGTTTATAAGGTCTTCTGTATGATATATAATAAAGTATATTATTGTTAATATTGCATTTAGATACCGAAACCATATTTTATAAATGTAAAGCCAATTAGATAACCGATTTTCCTTTGAAAGAGAAACATTCTTTATTTAAATATGTCAAGGTGGTGTAAGGGGTTCCAACCACTATCTCAGGAGCCCAAGTTAACCTCACCTGCACGTGGTGCACCCTGCTAAAACAGACGAGGCTCTGGCGACCGCATGATTGCGGTATAGCGCAGCCTAAATAGGCACGGCTAAATGCTCTGGTTGCCGACTGGCAGCAGCGTCGGCGGTGCGAAAAGCTGTGCCCTGCGATCTCCAACCCGCATGCCCAGCGTGGAGATTACGGGCATAAACCCCCGGTTGGGGAGGCCTATGTCCAGCAATGGACTGATATAGACTGATGATGATGATGTAAAATTAAATTTAAACAAGTTTTGATTTATTAGCTTTCTATTCCTGGATTTACTTCACGTGAATCTAAGAGAGAGAACTTACTTAATCAAGCTGCTCCGAACTTAGTAAAACTTTCGCAAGGATAAAGTATATATATTGTCTACGTATTCTTTTACAACAGTATAAAATAATTAGTGTAATAGAGCTCAGCTCGTCAATATTTGACACTAGTACTCTTCCAACTAAAGCCTAACTGCTTTATATGTACAAATAACTTCCGTTTTAGGACCGCATCACAATTGCTAGTTTATTTATTAATTATTCACTTATTCAATGTTAATGTAGTAATGTTATTATTACAAAAAAATCACTTACATTAAGTAACACAATGATTAATACTTCTACGCGTTTATTGTTATCATCGAATAAAGAAAAAGCTTTGTTATGTACAAATAGACAACTAACTTTTATGTACTACCTACCGTAGCAATAATTTCCATAACCATTATGCCACGTACTCAACCTACAGATAAAAACTTTCGATGGCTGAATCTTCACAAAAGAAAAACAACCATTCAGTTTCGTAGGCAGAATGTCTAAAGTTTGGGAGGTAACGGTTCCAATGCAAATGAGATCCAGCTATTATTATTATGAGGTATTGTAGGACACGTACGTATACCTTTTGTTCGAGCGGTAATGACCCTTGTCGGGCAAATAAATTACGTAAACGGACGTAAAATTTTGAACACGTGAAATTATTTCCCAACTTAAATGAAATGCTGAAACGTCAAAAAGTTATGGGTGAGGGAGAGCATTTTAATTAAATCTAATTTTGACACAACTGAGGGAATAAATACGTTTGGATTCACGGAGAATTTAATAATAATTCACCTCGAGTACGCCGTTGTTTGGAAGGTAAACGTAGTTCTTAAAAGGAATGCTCACATCGAGATTGAATATTGGCTAAGTTACGTGGTTTAAGGTTTGTCGTTCTAAGAAATAAGAGAGCTTTCACTTCGGTTACACTGATTTCGCGTCGACACTTTATACATATTTCATTTCTAAAGAGCGTCTTGATATTTTATTATATGCTAAGATGTATACATAAAAAGGCAATATAAAATTCCAATAAAAACATGTAAATATACATTGACTGGATTAAGCATGTTAATGGAGAAACATACACAACGAACCAGCGATTGCGTGTTCAAAGAAATTTAAAACTTCCTTCGTATAGATATTACCTCACGGTATTTTTAAACGATCATACACCGGATCAATACAGGGAAATGTATGTTTTAAAAATTTCTTTGTCACCGCCAACGTTTTTAGCATTTTACTATTTTACATTTTACAATTAAACTTTAACTTGGAACTAAATAATGGAAATATTACGCTCCTCCGCTTACCCCTACGGGGAAATACAGAGTTGTTGTTACTTTTGAAGGTGGGTCTTATAGAATGAGAAGGGTTTATGGGAAAATATCAGGACATAAACATTTTAAAAGGAATTTACATACAAGGGTTTAATTAACTTGTAACTTATATAACAACAGTTGTTACTTGGGTGCGTGTTACGCACGCCATTCTAAATATGTAATTGCCATAAACTCTTCATTGTTTACTTGTTTTTTATAAAGTTGCACCAAGATAGGAATTATTATCACTTATACAATAGAGTTCGTTATATAAAGTAAGTTGCTAAGTTCACCTCAATTGAAATTACAAATAAAATGCGTAATATACAACTTTTGTCCAGGATTTACGAACCATGTTATCTCCGAACCAAATCTGAACTAAATCCGTTCACAGGTTTTGCTGTAAAAACTTTAATAAACAGGATTACATTCGAGATGAGTAAGTTAATAAATACATATATATTTTAATTCCACCGATGCCCTTTTGTAATTACGAGTGGGTAATTGTTTAACGAACTTAGAGATTTTGAAAATTTATCAGGTTACGAAATTTATAAAAAACTGTCAATTTCATTTTGCTTCTAACCTTCTTAACAAATACAACATTTGGAAGGTATTCCGAATAAATAAGAGTACGCAATTTACCACCATTTTTCACACCTTCATTTGCTTCTAAAAATTATATAGCTTCTTTACGTTAAAAACAGATATAACATAATTCTATAGAAGCTAGAAGGCATTCAACAACTTAAATTCACGTATAAACCTTAATTCCCGAGAAGATGAGATCACGAAGCGACCTATCAAGGTAAATGTCAAATAAAAGTCAGAAACGTACACAATGTACAGCAGTTCAGACATTTTGGTGATTACGAGATTGAGATAACCATGTGTTCGTTAACACATATTACATATTCTATACATAACAGACTTGTATGCTCTACGTGTCCATGCATTTTAAATAATCCATGATAAACATCCATGTAAGAATATATCTATACAAAATATTGTATTTTTTAAGGTGGCAGTAGAACTAGACTTCCAACTACTGGTTATAATACTTTTATGGAATGGTTGGAATTAAAAATAATGTTAAGAATGTAATATGAAGCGATGTACCAAGTTCTTTTTTAAAATTAGATATATCACAATGTAATGGTTCGTTAAATGTAAATATATATTTTTTTATTTTAGTGTCCGCATTCCTTTTGTTCCAAAGAAAGTGTTACCATCATTAAAAGTATATTATTATAAACAAACTATAATTTATTTATTTCATTATTATAATTTATTTTTTTCATTATTGTAATATTGTATAAGAATTATTATTTAGAAAATGGTATAAATGGCGAGGTAAGAAGGATATGTTAATTCGGTGTTTGGGGAGTAATAATGGAATGATAATGCTCTTCAACAGAACATTGTTGAATAATGCAGGAATGTTTTAAATTTTTTAATATAAATTGTTACGGAAAAGTTGGCCTATGACCGTATGGAAATGTCTATTGCAAAAGTACAACTGATCCCCAAACCTAAATGGTAAGCAGCATACACAACATGACAAATAGTCATGAAGCAACTGTTTAGGCTTCGCGATACTACTGTCAACTAACTCACGCAGCATTTCATATCCGTGATTCATGTAACATAAATAGACTGTAATCACCTAGTATCAGCGCCTAACATTACTTGCTGTTTTTAACATAGCAAAACGTTTCTGTTGAAATATAATGCGCATTGTCCATTTCCATCCTGTTAATACTCCAACACATATTCTTATGTTCAATCGCAATATGAGAGCTATGGAGGCTTTATTTGTTGATTTAATTTATGTAATGTTAATATAAAGTCAGATCTACGCAGCTTACCTATAAATCGGAACTCCAATCTTCGGCGTGCAACTATTTAAATCACTATTGTCCTTTTTTCTCTTCCAATAGAATATCGGAAAAGCTAAAAATGTGAAAGAACACTTCTTGTCTAATTCCCAATACTCTTTATACTTAATTTTGACACTGTATTAATCACTTGGTTGTCGGGCACAATGATCAATATTACTTTATTGCCTACATGTGTTGTATGAACGCGTCAAAGGCACAGAGGAAAGTATCTACATACACAAGCGAAGTTGAAAGCAGTGGGCAACGTAAAAACTGAGTTTCGAAGCGTTGAATATTGAGAAAGATTATATTAGATATGACGATTTTTTTATATTTGGCAGCCAATAAACGACGTACTCGTACTAAGCTTAATATAACTTAGTAAAGTTTTGAATATCGATGTGTTGTGCGGGCTTCAGGCACGTTCCTTTTCAAAAATTATTTTTTTATTGAGTAGGTACATTTTTTAATTTACCGTTCTGCTTTAATAAAATTATCAATTCCACATGGTGATAAAACATAATATCTCAATTATCTCCTATATAGCCAAATATTATGATTTGCTACTTTTAATAAAAATAGATAATTGAAAATACACAAACTAAAACATACATGTATTTAAACTTTGAATAACACATAACTTTTAGTAATGGTTATTATTGAAACATATACAAATATGTCCATTTCCAAACGCAACTTCACCATTATGTAAATTTGACATCATTGTACGTAAAATATAGAAACAACCTTTATGTAATAACATATCAAGTAAAAACCTTATAATTTCTTTTGTTTTCACAAAACATCGCCTATGTCTAGACCGCATATGTTTAGACAATATTTTAAATTATAAATCCTACGTCTTTATTAAAAGCAAAATACAAACACAATATTTCATTAGACAAAACGAGTATTAAGGAATTCATTTTAATATGTTAAAATAATTTATTTTTGTAAAAGAAACACGTCATATCTGTAAGGATAGATATTTGGCAGTCGTTGCTCTTTGCTTATCCCAGAACGGATCTGATAATTATACCAACTTTGTAGGATAGTTTGGTGTTAGCTTAAACTAGTTCAATGAAATAACTGATTACACAATGATAAGGAAATTATTGTAAAATTGAAACCCAAACTGTAACAACAGTTTATTTCATTACTAACGATGCCAGAAACTTAAGAGGTTTAGTAAATTATGAGCTGTGTTGGAACACCTGATCAACTTTATTGCCGCCGATTCGGAACAAAATTACCTATTTTAATTGTACTGAGCGAATTCATTAATTCATTTAATTATATCCTCAAATATTTTAATTGCAATTGCAATAAAAATTTACAACAATCATTCAGGTACCTACATTAAATTTTTATTCAAAATCTATACCTATGTATGTCTAAGTTTTTATTTCAGCAATAAGTACTTTTTTATGCAAGTTGGAAACAAGTTGGAAAACGTGTAAAATTTCGATTGTACACGCTTTAACCTTGTTGGAACAAATTTTGTATTGAGTAATTTCCAATCGAACGTTGTTAATACTTAATGACTCGTTTTGGTAACTCTAACGTTACTAAAAGATTCATTAAATATAACGTAGCCAGAATTTATGCACAGATTTTTAATAAGCGTTCGTTCTTTAATCATTCGTTCGACCGCTCAATTGAATGAATGCTTAAGGTGAAGTAAAGACTCAGTTGAATAAAGTTTTTCTAATTAATATTTGAAATGAGAGCTATAGAATTGGTAAGCCTGACTGGTAAGCAATGTATTAATTGACTTTTGAATGGCAGCCGCTGTTAACCGATTTAAAAAAAATCGTACTTCGAGCGTTCGAGTCAGTCGGTCCCAATTGCTGTCGTTAAGTCACACTCATCAAATCCGTTCGTGCATAATTTCTATCATTTAAAAACTTGTGATATACATACGAGTTAGCTTCTGTTTCTCACGTCTATCAAGTAGTTTAAGGAGGTGGGGTAAGGATTTAAGTAGATATATATGCCAATCTCAGTACGAAATATTATTTCAAT
>DWDT01000448.1:0-21058 GCA_018245595.1 Microceris scylla
ACCGCAATCAGCCGGTCGCCAGAGCCTCGTCTGTCATAGCAGGGTGTACCGCGTGCAGGTGAGGTTGGCTTGGGCTCCTGAGATGGTGGTTGGCACCCCTTACACCCCAATACTTCCATTAAATTCAAAAAATTAAAATAAGATAATTCATTTATTGAGAGAAAAGTACGAATAAAATAAATGAGTTCATTATAATTCTAGTATTTTTTTAAAATAATTTAAAGGGTAGTTAACATTTATATAGAAACATCAATAATTTAACAAGGTATATTTGAAATAGCCTTACGCAGTCTGCGTTTCGAAGATGCATTGGCACAACGCAATTATTTGGAAAACGTGGTACGTAGAGACGGCGCGTGAACTGGACCGGTCGGACTCTCGCTGATCGTTCGATCTTTCCATTTAGTTCTAAAGTGACCGAGTGGTTTATTAACGCCCGGACGTCATCACATACTCTATCTATATGGGTAGTAACTGATCTCGTTCAGAGTACATGTGATCGGAAATTGTTAGAAAAACTCGTTCAACACTCGACCCTTGAGTATTCCGAGCGGTGTTAGGTACAAAGTGGGCAATGAAGTTATGCGTGATTTGCTCGTGTGGAACCTTTTTTGCCATTTCGTTAGTCTCACCGCTAATAGATGCCTATGTTAATAGTTCCTCGTATACGCCAGGAGGTTTTAACTTAGATTTTTTTTTTGTATAAACACCGGAATAAGTTGAATTCTAACTCGCTAGCGAAATACGTTTCTGGCTAATGATGGATTTGTTAAATGTCGTGAAGCTATAAAAACTGCTATATACATTTTTGAGGCGGCTAGAGCAAAAAAAAGTGTCTTAAAGAAATTAGGAACGACATGAAAAATAAATTTCAGCTGCGATACAGTTTGGGGTTTGATATTTTCGTTATTGTTATGGTTATTATATCGACACGCAAGGATCTCAACGGGAAAGGCAGAAAGTACTTAGTGCCAACCACCTGTATACTTAAATCCTGACCACGTTTTTGCATATTTATCATTTATCTTTGGGGTAATGGGAGTAAAAAATTAAATATGTCTTTTAAAACGTCTAATATTATTAAATGTATTAAAATACATTTTGTACAAAATTATTAACATTTTTTACAACCAATTTTAATGTAGAACATTTAATTTTGAAACTTGTTTAACAGTTACACATTGCCCCATATTATATAACTGTTTCATGTGAAAAAAAACTAAAGTTATGGCAAGTTAAGTAGGTGAAGTACGCTCTCAGAATTCAGAAATAACGGTCAGTAATATAATGTGAGAGTTGCACTTGAACATTATCATAATTCATTATTTTTTTTATACGTTTACGAAATAAAAAAAAAAACCTACATTCAAACAATATTTAATCTCTTTGTTTAATTAGTAAAAAATTACATTTATTTAATTTAATCGCTTCTAATTAAAATATGGTTGGCTTTAAAATTCATTGCACAATATGGTGCAAAATTATCTTAGTATGTTTAATACATTCAAATACCGAACGGACTAAGTACTGTGAAATATTTTAGTATCGATTTTTTTTTTAAATAAATTTACGTACAATTATGTATAAATAATTGAGTAATAAAACTACATACAATACAATAATTTTAAGGGCTTGTAATAATTATATATTTTTATGTAAAATATCTGAATATAAAAAAAATATTAAAAGTTAAACCATTTTTTTTTAATTTTCGCTATCGTCAGTGGAATGGTGGATGTTGCTGATCGCTATTGAGTCGCTCCATTGTGTAAAGCAATAAAGTGTAAAAAATAAGTAAAATTAAAGGCGGGGTTTTTAAATTCACAGGTATTTATGTACCGATGAGTAAGTGCTCATGCATAAATTTTTTGCATTGCAAAATATTTAATCGCATGATTGTGATATTATCAGACTGTGGACGAGGTCGTAATTAAGAAAATACTGAGGTTCAACCACACCGCAAATCAACAAGTTATATACAATGTTTATGTCCAGCGTATACATATTTACGATAGCACAGAACAATTTCAAACATGATTGCGATTTCAAACGTGTAATTAATGTTATTTTAAAGTAAAAAAACCTTGCAAAGTTTTGTTATTATTTTTTTTAATTTATGTAAAGCTTGTGTAGAGTTGAAATTTTCGTTTCGTGTTTCACACAATGCAGCAATAATGGATAAAATAATTGCGGCCACATTAGCAAACATCAAACGTAGTCCGGAGTGTTTGCGGAGACATATTAATTTCAACTCGATCTCACCTCCGACTATATACGTGAGTATTAAATGTCGCTTGAGTCAATACATGACATGTATTAACTTCAAGCCTAATGATCAAGAAAACGATGTCGTTAGCGTACGAATTTAGTATCGTGTGTAACATTTTGTATATTAATTTCATGTCAATTTTAACAAAGCTTAAATTAAATAGATATAAATATTGTAGGATTGTAGTTTTTTTTTTCACACTGACGGTTGATTACTTCAACGATTTCCTTGAGTTAAAAGAAAATAGCTGTTTCCCTGAAACGACCTTGCGTTTGGCGTTGTATTCATTGCGATCCAGTCCGATGGTCGGCGGATAATTAAATAAATGTGCGGTTGGAATGTTAAATATTTTCTTATTAGTTTAACAAATAAATATTTACCTTTTTTCCTCTTCGGCATCACTCTCACACCAATTACATGTTCCGTCACTAGACACAAGGTGACAATCAGAAAACAGTATCTGGCACTGCACCCCATCTTGTCGCACAGTCTTGGCCCCAGTATGGATAAGGTTTATTACGAATGTACTATAGTATCGCGCATTTGCTCACTGACACGTGTTAGCGGGACGCCTCCGAACAGTTCGCGTGTGGACACGCGTGAACGCACCCACTGTTAATAAATTGGAGCCGATGCGCGGCTGGCGAGTGCGCGACTAACGACTAAACCGGCCGACTACCCTATATTTTGACTTATAGCAATTTGGCAGTGCGAATTCCACTTGTATATAAAACCTTTCGCCGGCTCGGGGCGGGCGGTCATTGGTTGCGGCGCTGCTGGCTCGAAGGTGAAGGGAGCTGGAAGTGGCACCCCCCCTACGCGGCCGCGGGGAGCGGGGCGCGCCAGGGTCGACAGACACTTTTGCTATCGTCGGAGCGCGATAGCTATCATGCTTTACGGCCTGTACCGTTTTGCTCCGATTCTTACGTCAGTAGTCAGCTGCTTTGTATAAAAACGCACTAATTCTAAACGCATTATTTTTTTTGGTTATCAATTATTTTTTTTTAATTTTCATTTTTACGTCTATACATTATACAAGGATTTCATTAATTTGTAACCTTGTAATTTAATTTGATACATTTTTTCAGCAATATTTTCCAAATGAGAACACAATAATTTCCACCATATTGCAATTTCGTGCAATTTATTGGATTTGCGCTATTAAATGGCTTAACAATGTTTCCTCACGTACAATAAAAAAATTTGAAAAATAAAACAGCATCAAGCTTATTTATTTAGTGCACTTGTTTTAATAATATGAGCTTTTAACATTATTTATACTTGATAATTATCGAACACAAAGTTTTATTTAATTTAATTTAATTCATAATTAATTAATTTAATTAAATTTAATTTTTCGTAGAAGATGTCAAGTTTCAGTTTTAATATAATTAAATATAATTTATATAACATTACCCGACTATTAATGATGTGAGAATCAGTAATGAATATAGAGAAACAAGTCAAGTATGTAAGGATGGAAATTTTTCACTCTTCTGACGCTTTTCCTCTTAGGTTACCTGGCATAATAGTATAATAATAATAAATTTTACCGAATAAACATTTTGTATAACTGTATATACTGTAATTTAATATCTAATTATAGTTAAAGAAAATACTTATACAATAATGATATAACAAGTGGAAGTATATAATCAGTTGACAAATCACTGCACATTGCGCGTCTCTTCCGATGCGATAAACACTTGGAAATATGACGAATGCTCGTAAACGACGGCAAACAAGGTGATGATCCGTAGGTTATATCACATTTATTTTTTTTATACTTGGTTATATTTTTTTATTTGAGTTTTGTGCACAAATGTTTTAAGAAAATAATGTTTTTCGTTTATAATATCAAAGATGATTAAATGTAGTTATGGTACATATAAATATATTTTTGTTGTTCCTCATATCTGGCTCAGAATATTTCAATATAAAAAATTGTCCCATTCATAGCACCTCTCCCATGATAAGTATAGTAACACGGACCAGGTGTAACGGTCCTGTTTTGTTCCTTAGGAGTTATCGGTGGTTCCAAACATCGAAATTGTCACAACGAAATCCAAAACTCCCAAATGTAGCGAACAAATGTTTTGAGAGTATTAATGAAAAATATTTCTAGTTACTTAATTCAGTAATATGTAAGCTAGGTACTCGTCACTCGACTTTTACTACATTACTTTTTTTTCATTTTTTTAACTTTTACTTCATTTTACTACATAGCTCTTTAGAACGCTGATCCAGAGAGATGAAAATTGAATATTTTATACTCGACGCAGTTTTGTCGCGCAAGTTTTCACTGAAATGCAATTTTGTCGAGGCCAACGATATTACCGTTGCAGTATCGTTTGATACAAAGAAACCCCATTTTGCGAGCACTAGCGTTACGCTGTGCACACATAACTAAAACATTAGAAGCGCTGTGTATAAACTGAAAAATGTAATGGATATTCATGAAACTTCACAGCTTATTCATGATACGTCTCGCGCGAGCACGCTGCATGTAACTGTAATGCGAGTGTATTGATCGGTTTCAGTTTCAATATGATAACGACGTTAGATTTTCAAGTGATATTGAAATCTTGAGGTTGCAAGAATACTGTCAAAAAAGTCAATAAAATAAAAGACTAAGGTTATTAATTACTATAAAAATATATAATATACTTCAACCCACTTGCTCACTGGATGTAAACAAGTTATTTTCCGGCCCCCCAAAGTAAGACATTAATTAATATCGTTGAAACATTAATTAAGCTAATATAATTATTGCGCTACATTTATAATTACTAGTGGCCCCAACGTAGAGCAGGTGGTGAGGTATAATTTCCACATGTCTCTATTCTATACTGACAGCGGCTGGTTTGTTGGCTAAGTTAATTATTTTGGCAATATAGCTATTACTAACCGCTGAAGCCCCGCGCTTGTTACGCTGATGTGTCTTATAACGTAAGTCATAGTGCACTACGAGAACTAACGCAATGAAATGCGGGTAATTTACATTAGATACCTGTTTAATTTGGACAACGTTTGCATAAAAAGCTTCGGAAAGCTTTCCATAGCGATGTCACATCGCCTTTTACATTCAACGTACACACAGATACATATTTTCGAAGCTTAACGACATGTTTTCGTACGCTACCTTGGATGACGTTTATTTTCACACATAACGGATTATCAGATCCATCCCGTTACTTAGAGGATTGGAAAGGGCTGAGTTTGCCAATGCAGTACCAGTTCTCTATTTTAAAATCAGAATATTTCGTCTGCATTGAGACACGATTGTAGGTATGTTACATCGATTTTTGTACTTTAATAAAACTTTCTGAATTTACACTAATCTGGTTTCTGAACGACCGTAGTCCATATTGACTAGCAGCTTACACCCCAAATATGCATTAATGGAGTTATTATACCTTATATTGTAACATACTGTAAAATTAAAATCTACTAGAAATCTATTTTTGAATATTAGAAACGATTCCAGTGAGAAATTGTTATATTGTAGCTAAATAAATAATAATTAATGTGAATAAATAAATTTACTTACTACATTCATAAATAGGAATGTCCATGAATAAGCCCTGAACTACCAAGATGTCTGAATTCCAAACACATTGGCAGGACCTGAACCTATCGGTACGCTATTGATTTGAAGGAAAATTAATTTTGATGGTACAGTGCGTACGGTTTGTCCCCTTAATCCAACGATAGAATACAGCCGTCTGCTAAGCACTGTGGACATAATTGAAACGGGGGTTTGATGAAACCGGACATACGCGCACATACGAGTATGTATAACTTAGATTATGCACATATTAGTGGTCTGCAGATGCACAGAGTAAATGCCAGAGCGGGACTTTAATAGATTACATTTTCTCCGCTGTATGTTAACTAGCAGTTAAATAAATAATGTAACGAAGTAGAACATAATTTGCATACTTGTTTCCATCGTAAAAGTAATCGCTAAGTTACTTTTACGTAAGTTTGAAGGTAACTTTAGAAATAAAGCCAGTATAAAAGTAATATATTTAAATTTTTGTGTAAGTATTAGTAGTGAATAGAGTCGCTGATCATTTACTTTTAAATGACTGGTACAGATGGCAGGTCGTATTCCATTGGTTATTAGACGTAATTAATTCTTAATATAAATAACCTTATATTTCACCTTTACCAATTTTATATAATATCCAAGAATATCTCAAATCAGAGGCTGGTTCCGTGATTTTAAGAATTAAATATATAAGTAACTTTATACGGCTTTTTAAAAATTTTCGTCTTGCGGATTTTTCGTTACAAACACGACTCGTGTAGCGCAGCTGCATTGTTCGCACGGTAGTTCAGAAATTTTAAGTCTCAGATTGGATACATTCTCGTTGCAAGCTACACAGCTCAACAGCGAAACAAACAGTCCGAATAAAGTGAGAATGCAACTACTTTCATTTAATATTTATTTCACACTTTAAAAAAAGTCGAGTATCCGTATATATCATAATCCCGTGGAGGCTAAGTAAAAATGGCAATAACAGGCATGAATAATATAACGGCCAGCCATGTCCGATATTGATTAGGCGAGAAGCGTGACATTGTGGTGACGTTTCAGCCGGCCTTTGAGAATTAGATGCGGCACGTACATACGTAATAGTTAATCTGACGAAACCACACGCGGGCGTTTCTACCGTACCTACGTATGTAGGTACATGTAGAGTGTCAGCCTGTTCAGATAGCGCTCGACAATTAACTCTTGTACGCTTCAATACTATGAAAGCTCATAGGCATATAAACGACATTATTGTCCGATTGTGTAATCAGTGTGCGCTAGTTAATTACTGTCATTAATGATATTGAGGACACTTCTAGCGAACATACTGAAGCGAGATAATTTAAATTAGTTTAGATGATTACTAATTTTAAATATTTGTAATATTTTATTTGTATACTAACAGTAATTGTAGACGAATTCCTAGTGGTTGAATGAGCAGCGTGTATCAAAAAGCGTGTATGTATCTGAATCATAAAGAAATTTCTATGTTCGGACTAAATACGAATCCCAGCACTATTCAATACCTGGAAAACCGATGAGGAAACGATAAGAAAGACGCTTAGTAAATAGCAAACTTATTCTGTATGTTTTTATAGCGGTACATTATACGAATGTACACATATAAATATATTTATTCATATATTCTCGCGTACTTACTGGTATATAGATAGATGTCGTACAATTGAGATAAGTATCGGTGACAAAAGGAGTAGAGAATATGATGACGAAAATCACATTGTACTACATGACATAGCAGGAAATAAAATGTTGGCGGTACCGGAGATACGCCGGAGCGCAGCTCGGCGCCGGCTCCAACGGATAGACGTTTTACTGCAACATATTCCGTGTCAGGTTTCTCCATCAAACCGCGGTAAATGCAAATCTCCCATTAATAACCATATCATTATATGTTATTGGAGAATGAAGTTACGGAAATGAAATAGTATAAGACAATTAGGTATACGTTCGTGTATACGTTTACGGTATCGAATTAATGAATGTTTCGTTCCGAAACCATTATTCAAAAGCCCTGGGACTGCAGTTCTCGATACCGATTTCAATACATATATACAGCGGAAAGTCCCCTTTGACATATCATCTGCGAACACACGTTGAAACGACATGTACCAATGGATTGACCTGACCTAGTTTCGAGCTAGACCTGGCTGAGGGGGGTGTTATCGATTTTAGCAGGGACCACGCTGCCGAAGCACGTACTCGGAGCTACAATGATATAAAACTTTCATCATGAATATATAAATTCCTACAGACTGTTTCCTCACTCGAAAGTTTAATTTGCCTTGTACATTTGAGTAAGATTATACGCATGGTATGACTATGTAAACATGCTTTAAATTAATAGGGATTAATGTAATTTATTAACCTATAAGTTAAAGCCAGTTAGATTTTGTTTCTGTCGTAATCAAGATAGCACCTTAATGTTTTCAGTATGGTTTTGGAAGTAACCGCGAATTTTGCATAGAGTAGCAATTTTATTGGAAATTATTTTTTATATTTTAGATATGAAACCGAATTTCTATTTTTACTTTCCAAACTAGCACCACATACTCGTAAATATAGTATTATAGCAGAGTAATTGCTAGTAACTACTTAGAGCAAGAAACAATAGTAAATTGTTTCGACCGTTGCATTGATTGGAACGCGAAACTAAAAGTGTGTAAAATTAGAATAATATAAGTAATGGTATAATTTAATGTTATTACCATTCGTTTCAGGTAGTTATTAATACGATAAATTAATGTGATGAGTAATGAGAAATACTATACGTTGGCCAGAATGATTGAATGAAGCGATTGATATGAAAAAGCGCCACTGAAATGCTTTACATGCGTGCGCTGGTGTAATGATTAGTAATATCTATTTATAAGATATTACAAAAAAAATTGTTCTTAGTAGTAATGCTGGTAACATATGTAGGTATATTCATCATCACCATTAGCCCGTATCAGTCGACTATTGCACATAAGACTTTCCTAAGGAAGGAAAAATTTTGGCATTTATTATTAATTTCCGACGCCAGAGTATTGAAATATGTCTGGGTAGGCTGCGGTTTGTCACGATCAACCAGCCGCCAAAAACTAGATCTATAAAGCAGCGTGATGCATCGTTGGCAGGAGAGGTGGGCTTGAGTTCCGAGGACGGAGCTTGAAGTCTGCAATCGGTAAAAACATTCGAAGAATTTATTAAAATCACAACTAACTTACTACTAACTAACAACTAACTTACTAACACTATTGTTACTTGTAACTACGATTGGGGTGTCGCTGCTAGAACATAGATTAGATACTTTTATATAACATTATCATAAATCTATTTTTCTAATATTAATTAACTCTATATTATACAAAAAGCATTCGCCTCAAGGTTGTTTTGATTCTTCTAAGTATTAAGGGTGCTTGAAATGTGTTATTTTTATTTAAATTTAATTATTACGACCATGTGCGTTTGAGCCCGTACAATAGAGTTGTACAATCACATCCATTAAGGAAATGGCAGAGGCGCCGAAGCGTTCAATTGCCAGTCGAACTCGAAACGTCCGAATGCCATCTCTTTATATTTAAAAAATGCCTTATCGTAATCAATGACCAAACCAGCAAGACAATAAATTAAAATAAATAATATTACATTAAGAACAGCGTGATGCTGCTGGATTCGGCAAGCCCAGGATCGGAAGGAGTAGCACTGCAGCAGGGTTTAGGGAAGGCCTGATAGATGATGATAGAGAATTGTGTTTTTTTGTTTCTTTTCTTTTATTATAATATATCATTTTTTTGTAATTTTTGTACTGATCTTAGGCCCAACACAAGCTATCTTAGTGTGGGACCAAACATAAAGTACTGTATTTTAATAAATAAATTAAATTTAATAACTTCAAACTTCGACGTCTTCAATAATCATTCAAACATAATCTATGATACCAATCTTCCGAAGACCTACAAGATTATTGTATATTCCGTTGCCTTAATGTTCTTAATTTCACCTTATAATAGCCATATCGATTAAAAACCTGTTCGCGGTGGCCGGCAGTGAATCAAACATTCGGTCGATGAGCCGCGCGAAAGCATTCGCACCTGTGTTTTTTGCCTACGTTTATAAAATAAAAATATAAGTAATCGATATCGCGTGATGCTGATTGAACTTAGGCATGTGTTGTTACTTCGATACATAGTGTCGACCGTTTAAATCAATACATTCTTTTTCGAAAATATGACTATTATAGGCATAACGTGATACTATATAATACGTTAGGGTAACAAACTAGAAACGAATTAAATATTCATATTGACTATTTCATGACTATTTCTATTCATTCGCTTTGTATATTATTATCACTTAATGTATCGTTATGTACTAAATACATACATGTAGATTAATATATAGAGTTATTTCTAAGTAAAAATTTTTTTGAATTTTTTTTATATAATTAACGAATGGGCTTAAAGGATTTTGTCGCGATTATCTATTTTAGTTATGACATTTTTAGTGAATGGGTAATTAGGTCAGAATCAAAGATGATCGATACCGTAATAAAAAATAAATAAAGATTTTTCATGCGAATTAATTCATTGATATCAGTCAATAAGCGTTAAATTAAAAATTGCAATAGTTTATTATAAAAGTAGTGATAAGAGCACAAATATTTGCTATAAATAGATCTAGTAATCTATATATAAAGAGGCATAGGTAAACAGTTCAGTACATTTTTCTTCTCAATTTTCCAACCGAATTACCTTTTCATTGTTGTTTACGAGCCATAGACGAGAGGTTCAGACATGCGTCAACAAAAGCCATATTACTCTTATTTGCGAGTAGTCCAATTTGGATAAAATACTAGAATACATATAAAGGACGAGTGGCTGCAAGCGCGACTGCTGGTCAAGAGTTCCTAGGATTTGATTCACGGGTCAGAATTTCTTTGTCACACATAGGAATTGTGTCCTATGTGTGACAATAAATTCACCCTAAATGCATGGGATATACATATATAATATAAATGGTGAAAAGTTTCAGTACCGATTATACTCCTCTGCCAAACACGATAGAAAAATACAGGCATGATGATATGTTATGTAATAACCAGTTTTTTGTCCGTAATGTGTATTTATTTGGGGATAAATATATTGACCGAACTATTCATAAGTTACAGTGAGATGTTGCAGACAAACGCGACGACATAAATACATAAAATTATATAATTAGCATAGCAACTACGGTTATCTGCATTGGGGAATCTACAATGCAAACGAACCCCAACAAACAGCTGGTCACATATTGAAATCATATGTCGTACGTCGCTCAGTGAACACAATGTAAAATAGACTAATAATTCTAAGTATGAGTGTGCGCTCGCTATGAATATTATAGGTAGCTACATATGTATTGCCCCCATTATATAATATACATAATAAGCCCTAATTAAAATATGTAATATCGCTGAGCGGAAAGCGTGACCTGGTAGGCGCTGTTATGAAGTAGAAAAGGCTAATAATATATTGTTTTATACAAGTCCCTAAATAGATATAAATAGAAATGTTTATACTAATAATTTTGTGGATGTGATCTGAGTGGAAGCTTAATTTTTGGGTACTTTTTACCGCCAATAAAACAATTTTAATGCCTATATTGCACAAACGACAATCACTTATTGTATTTAGTGTCTATTATTAACAAATATCTAATTATACATTAGAATGTAATACTTAGAATGTAGTACATAGTATCTAGTTAAAATTATATTTACGAAAGTATTACTTACTTGTGAAATTTATTATCAGCCTGAAGTTTGCCCTGATCGGAAAACTATTTAACCAAATCATTAAATTTTTATTGTAAACAAATTACATTAATCAGTTAATAATATGAATGAGCAGTAGATAAGACTGGCGTAGAGTTAGGAACTTTTTTCACTAGAATTGTTTATTCAAAATTTTCTATGCATTAATGTCTCATTTAGTATTTTATATGTCTATAGAAAACTACATATAACTTACTGTATGGTTGCCGCTATCTAAAATATTCTATACAGAGTCGAGGTCATAAAGCAACCAGTGAAGCAGGGAAGCTTGTAAAGCAAGCATTGTGGCCGCTATAGAATTATATTCCCGATTTCAATTTGTCACAAGTAGACTGCAGGCACAATGGGGAAATAATCTCATCGTTATTATGCGAGCTCTATTCACAAACTGTATTTTCTTGACACAATTGGCTCAAAACGTCGGTGGCAGCGCGATGCAATATTATTAGATAGGTATGATACTTATTTGTAATTACAAACGTACATACTTGGCTCCTGAATTTACAGTAGGACATTACATTCATAATGGGATGAGGTGTTTTAAATAAACTTCTGAAAACCTTTTTTATTTTTTTATGGAAACAGGATATACTAAGTTTTTAAATAGAGTCGGGTAATCTTTTAATAACTTAATTAATTCTCTCGACTCCTTGGGATGATCATAGCCGTAGCTTGGACAGCAAGGAAACTTTCTTTTAATATATTTAATAGCTTAGTAAATTAAATAGAATCGGTAAAAAAAAATCAGTTCAAAGATTTATTGCAAAAAACATAATAATGATTGAGATAAAGAAGTGCCAGGTAAAAAAATAATAATCAGGTATAAGGTATCGGTAAGCACAACACTTACCTAATCGATCTTTGGACAGTGATCATATTAAAAGCCTTCTGGTCTTCTGGACTTCTGGTCAAGCCCCTTAATTTAATATACATTTGAGGTCTTTGTAAGAAAATATCATCATCATCATCATCAGCCTATTCCCGTCCACTGCTGAACATAGGCCTCTCCAATGGCACGCCACTGAGCTCGATCTCTAGCTCTTCGCATCCAATGACTGCCAGCCACTTTGCATATATCGTCACTCCACCTAGCTGGAGGGCGTCCTACACTACGTTTGCCAAGTCGCGGTTTCCATTCCAGAACAAATATAAGATATAAATTATTCAGAGTAAGTAGATTATTCACCGATTGCTGTGTCTGGTCTGACAGAATCTATTAATGTTTTCCCTGAAGCGAAATTTCTTATTTATAATATGTATTTGTATTTAATCGGAATAGCAGCAACATTTTGTTGGAACATTTTTCCAAATTAGCTTAATATCCATTAATATCTCTAGAGGTTTTTATTATTTTGACTGCCTCGTTGGTCGCATGGTTGCAAGCGCAACTGCCGATTAGGAGGACCTAGATTTAAATGCAGGGTTGAGTATTATTGGATTTTTCTTATCTAGAATCTCTAATAGTGACTGGGAGTCGGGACACGTGCCCTGTGTATGGCAATAGGTTCACCACCTATTCCATGGGACGTAAAAGTAACTGATAAAATGTGGAGTGAAATACACTTCTCTGCCTCTTCGGGGATTACAGGCGTGACGTCACATTTTTAATATACATGCATATGTTTCCTGCCCCGTTAGTCGTGTTGGTTGGAGGTGCGACTGCCGATAGGGAGGTTCCGGGTTCGATTCCGGGTCGAACACTATAAAATTTTCTAATTTAGAGTTTGTAGTACTGGTTTGGATTCTGGATATGTGCCCGATGCATGGCAATAGGCTCACCACCTATTCCATAGTGGGACGCAAACGTAACTGGTGAAACGTGGCAGTGTTCTGCACTCCTCTGCCTACCTTTTCAGGGTTTACAGGCGTGAAGTTACGTTTACATATATTTACTTAGGTTTGCTCAGCATTTTGGTGCATTTTGTTGAGCCTTTTATAAGAATTATTCAACTTCGATCAACTCTTTCAATTAGAAAATTTGGAGATTCCGCACATATTTTTCATTCTTTCACGAGATTTTTTTTGTTTAACCTAATAAAAGTAACAAAATTCAGCGTAACCAAGTATATTTCATTTTATTTTGAAATCTTGTAAAATTAAATGAATTAATTTTCACGCTTAACATTTACTCCCCCATTTCTTCGTAAGCACTGTTACGAAAGTATCCAAGACTTAGATCAGATCATAATATTTATTGTTAAACTATTTTAGGTTTAATAACTAAATTTAAATATATAAAATCGAGATATATTTGGCACAGTATACACGCCAAAAAAATAAAACTTCGAAATAAGTAATTTGCAATCCAGTTACGAAATCAAGAATCGAAATTCTAACAGAGTTCTTTCGCAAACAGAATCTTGGCGAATAATCATTGCAAAACATCGCTTCCGACAAAAACAAACCATTTGCATACCACAATGTAAAAAAGGCAAAAAAGCAAATTCAGAACGAAGCGAGTTTAAATCTAAATGCTGGAACAGCGTTAAATCAAGTCCAAACTTTATCTGGTACAGCTAAAACTACCCTTAACGATTTCAAAACCGAACAAAATAAACAAAGTAATAAATTCCGTGCGGCAACCCGCTATCATACCACGAATATTGAGCTATCTACCCATCCTCTTTTAAATCAGCACGAGAGAACGAGATGGTAAATAATTTGAGAATTGAACATTCGATTTGGAAACCAAATCAGTAATCCGGCTATCGCACTTGAATTTTGAAATGCGCATCTGGGGCTACCTCATAACGAAACAGTTGGAGTAAAAGAGAAAGAATGGTATTTAGAGTTTGCTTTGATTTCACCCCCGTCGAGCTGTCGGCTACAAAGTGAATTAAGGATTCGTTGGAAATGTTATGCGAAACAATACTAACTCCGCATGCTGTGCAAAACTGAATACTAGTTAGCAAACTTAATGTTAGACTGTATAAATGCATGTGATGGTTAACTGGGTATACCCCGCGACTTTGTGCTAATTTTATTAAATATCCCAGAACTTCTTGTTACCAGACATTATTCAATTTCTACTTGTATTCGTCACATAAATATTTGTCGTGATTGGGTATCGAACGAACTACACCCAGTTTTACAGTCATGTACACTTACATCTGGACCAACGGAGAATCAAGAATTTAAAATGTCAAGTTCTAGATCACATTATTTTGAATTAAAAATTTATTTGTTTTGTTATACATGCGTTTTCTTCTGCACATTGGAACTGCTATTATTTAAAGAGAAGTTAATGGCAAAATTGCGTGGCATTGATAAATTTTCAACATAATATCCACTATGATTCAATTTCCTCTAGTGCCAGGAATTATTTACCTTTGAATCTTATGACAATGATAATAAAAGCTATATAATGTTCCATATAAAGCAACCAACAAATGTTCACGTTTTCTTTATTTGGAAAGTAGTAACCACTGTTGGCGCAGTTTGAAAGCACCCATGGGATTCAGAGTCTTTTTATATTAAACTACTGAATCCAATAGTGTGCATGTACTTACAAAAAATATGTGCTATTTTAACTTTAAATTCATTATACAACGTTAAAAGTAAATTTCGCTAGATTAAGATATAACGCTTTGGCGTTGCGCATGAAACTGAAAAAGTGAGATTAGTTTGTGTTAAAAATATAAATGTGACGACATTTTGGATATTTAACAGCTTGTAGAGAGCGTTTATATTCATTGCTAACTCATATGGAAAATTCGTGAATATCTATGGGTATACTTTTATGATCATTCTTTAGCCTTGATCTCTATATATGTATTACGTGCCAGTACATCATTTAGTACAGCACAGTTTTTTCCTAGCGGATTGCCATACCGATAAAATGTCTTACCCGTTAGTTAGAAGTGCATCAGTCTTGATGTGATGAAAGGTTTATTTAGTGTCTAAGACTTCCCACATTTTTTCTAAGTCTATAGTCTAACCGATCTTGATCATGAGCTTGATCTACTAGGCATGGCTAACGCCGTGGCTTCGCCGCCTACGGATTGCAGACTAAGCAGTAGAAGAGACCTTAGAAAAAAAAGAACTGCTCAGGGGCGGCCTATGTTCAGCAGTGGGCTTGCACAGGTGTTTGATGTTTCTATTTGTTTAAATAATGGTATTAATAAGTAGAACTGGGGAACTTAAAAATTTTTCTATGTCGAAAAAATGTTATGATTAATCGACAAGACCAGTATTCTGCTACCATTTAAATTGCAAAAGATACTGAAGCAGTAGGTTATTTTGTTCTTTTACTCTTGCTTCCGTTTCCTTTCAATAAAACCTACACTGATTGGCTGGAACAGTTCGACTAAGTTTTGTTTTGCTTGGATCGCTTTTAAAATATCCTGTAGAAACGATTAAAATGAAGGAAAATTTAATAGCTTTATGAAAACGCTGAAAGAGCTAATGCTTTTTATTTAATAAGAAAATCTTCCTACAGAGTCCGAAAATAGAAAGATATTCATTATACCTAATATACATAGGTAATATATATATGCGTGTGTGTGTGTGTGCGCGTGTGTGCGCGCGCGCGTGTGCTTGTTTGTGTGTGTGTGTGTGCGTGCGTGTGTGTGCGCGTCCGTGCGTGTGTGTGTGTGTGCGTGCCTGCGCGTTTGTATGTGTGTGTGTGTGTGAGTGTGTGTGTGTATACATATAACATATCGAGGCCTGTGTCCAGCAGTGGACGGAAATAGGTTGATTATGATGATGACATCGTAAAGGAATAACAAATCGCTTAGAATTTTCTACATTTCCCGACGAACGAAAACACCGTAACGATTTATATGTATTTAAATAAATAGGTATGTAAGTGAATACTAAATACAGGTGTATACCTACTTACCTACATAACAAAAAAAAATACGCAGGTTATGACAGTAATATATGTATATTCATATACATAGGACGCATAATGCGTTTTTGAATTCCTTTATAACCAATTCGAAGTGGTTTTTTTGCAAATGAAAAAGTAGATTGATCAAGCGCACACAAAAAACGCGTCGCCATTGGTCCAAGCGTTCTATCGACAGTTAATCACTTGCCAGCGATTTGGAAACATTTTTGAACCAATCTCGACCGATCTGTTTCTCTGATTGATGATCCAGGACTGGTTTAAGGCTCATTCTTTGTTATTCTGTCGGAAAACGTTAAAAATATTCTGCAAGAATATACCTACTGATAACCATTGAATATCAATAAAATGTTATTGTTCACGTGTCTCTTTTCTTTAAACTTACTCGTAAACAACTAACAAAGTATCATATAGGTTAGTAAAAAATAAACGGTGTATTACTTTACTACAAATGTAATACAAAATATTATGAATGTAGTACAAGATAAAACTGAATCTCAAGTTGGTAACAAAAATTCTGAACGCTTGTCTCGTCCACCATCGAGTCTCACCATTAACCAATTGATGTTTCCACTGTTGTTTACAAATTCTAATCACAGAATGGAAGGGTTAACCACGCCAAGCCGAACCATTCCGTTCAGTTACCAAGCTGAACAATTCTTATTGAGATTTTTCACACACCAACATTTTATAGAAATCTTAAGGGGTACAGGCTTCCTCATGATGGTTTCTTCGCTATTGAAGTTGATATTTTTTAAACGCATAAAATTTAATTGAATTACATTTGAATATCAAGTTTCGAACTGAAGAACAATGGAATGGAAGAATTTTGTTTTATTTGTAAGCTTCTATTTTATATTATTTTAATATAAATATTATGAAACATTTTTTGGAACTTGATGATTTGTCTCCTTCAATGACATTCCCTTGCACTATAATATAATGCAAGACTTTTTAGGAAGTAATTCTTCACGCGGCTGAGGATGTATTTGCATTGTTTCTTGACAAATGAATTCCGAATACAATAGATCATCTCAAAACTCAACATTTGCTTTAAATTGTTGACACAATACTTAATTTACAACTGAATCTGTTGTACACTTTTGATATGTAGATATAAAGTTTATTATGAACACAATCAGTACACAATTTACTTTCTTGTATTTGCTCATACAAATGAGGATCATTTAGAAATTTCGTAAATACATGTGTGCGTCCATGTGTGTATTTAGGCATGTGTACGTGCGTGTATGTGTTTATATTTTATTGTGAACGTGTGTCCATGCTCTTATGCGTTTATTTTTTATTGTAAGCGTGTGTGTTTGTACCGTCCATTAGTGCTTGTATACATGTGTGCATCGTGGGTACATCTATGTGTGCTTGTGAACGTGTGCGTGTATATGAATACGTTATTATATTATATTACACTGTTCACACGCTTCTAACCCTTGATAATGATTGAATAACCGTCGTGAACCACACAGCGAACGTAGCAAAGTAACTGATTATTGTAGTATATATTTCACTGATATGAAAATATTCCTAAACACTTATGTATATATTATTCACTTATTGATCTGCATCGCAAAAAATGCACCAATAAAACTTACATATAGAATTTAGTAAACTTGTCTCATCAAGCTGACCCATAGGATATATTAATGAAGTTTCTAGGTTAATAGTAATAATTAGTATAGAGTATGTCATTAAATGTAATTATTGTATCACATTATTAAATAAACATTTTTAATTTAGCCATCTCTAAATGTTTCACTTAAAATAATACGTAAGTACTGCAATTACATTTTTTTAAGTCAAATATTTCTAAAGCCCAATGAGGGTAGTGTTGCTAGTCGTAATCCGTGACAAGGGTTAGATATCCGCACTGGGGCACGCGACATTCGTTACAATGTAACGTTGTTTATAGATCACATAATATCGTATCATCACCATAGATCACCATGGATATATGTACATATGTATGCTGATAGAACAGATATGTCCTATTGTCTCTATTATTCTTTTCTTTATATTGTACATTTATACTTTTACTATATTAAAACTAGTTTCAACTCTAAAAATGTGCATTTTCTGTACATACAACAAAAATTTTATTTTATTTTATTTTTCTACGATAAACACAAAAAAATGCTGCGCTGCTATTTATTGAATTTCCTTTACACCCGAACACAACTCCACTATTTTTCACGTGACAAGGGTTAAATATCCACACTGGGACACGTGACGATACTTATAATGTCACGACAAAGTAGGAATACAAGAAAAATACATACATTTACGTTATCGTATAGATATCCTTTTGTATTCATTTCCATTTGTGTATGTGTCTCCAAATGTACCTACTATGTATCAGGAGGACTTAACACCACTTCCGTATTTCACATCGCATATTACATGTTTCCCCGAAGGGTGGTCGAGTGGTTGCAAGCGCGACTGCCGATAGAGAGGTCCTGGGTTCATATCCCGGGTCGGACATTATTAGATTTTTCTAATTCAAAATTTCTAGTAGTGACTTGGAGTCTGGAATTGTGCCTATGGCAATAGGCTCACTATCTATTCCATGGGGCTTAAACGTAACTTGTGAAACGTGGGGGTGTACTACACTCCTTTGCTTAGTATTAGAAACGTGTTGTTATGTTTTTTTTTTCACTTCTCTCTCTGCACTCCCACGTTTCATCAATAATGTTATATGTTCCACCATGACATTGGGGATGAGATAACTGGAAAACAAGAGGTAAAAATCGAGACTTCGATTTGCTACTGGGAACTGCAATTTCAAAAATCCAACAATAGTTTGCACGATGTTGGCGTCGAACCTAGTTACCTCTTAAGCAGCAGTCACATTTGTAAAGACTGGACTAACGGAGCAATCAAATCAGTAATATATATGAATATGTATAGGATCCGCTCTAAAAATATGTGTCAAGAAAATTTTTGCCTATAAAGTACACGAGCATTGGTTTTAATGTTTCATCCCCCGGTTGGGTCTCCTTCACCGAACCCCGAACATTGAAGTACTCTTCACCAAACTTTTCAAGTACGGTGCCCCGGAAACAATTTGCCAATCTGTGTACATACTATATTAAATATATAGATAGCTGTATTTCACAAGGAAATCGTCATTAGCGGGGTTTATAATATTATGATACTCGTGGGCTGCCAGAGATTCTTAGGAGTACTACTTTGGTTCTTACTACACCATCATCACCATCATCGTGAGCTTATATCTCAGTCTTACTGCAGGTAAAGAACTATTTCGAGATCTGGCTCTACATCTAAGCTAGTATTATTATTTTATTATTTACGCCAGGTCCCTTACGTGATAGAAAGAAAGCACCGAACGCCCAATATCACTATCCTTACCAACCAGCCCTGCTTCTTCTACTTTCATCATTGTATACATGCCGATTTCAGATATTTTGGCTCCCTCTTAAGTAAGCTAGTCCACAGCAAGTATATTTGTCAACCTGGTGCTCAGTCCCTACCCCGTAACGACCGTGGTATATATATATATATCACACAGAAAAGTATATCATCATCATCATCGGTCTATTTCCGTGCACTACTGGACATACATCTTCCCAAAAATATATGCAAGTCACAAAGTTACCAACTGATCTCATTCAGCTTTCAAGCCGTGAAGCATAGTATAAATAATAATAATTTTTGATCCTTTTGTCATTCTACTACTGCAATATGGGTCTCCTCTCATAATGGGAGGGTTAAGGCCATAGACGGAGCATTGCATACTTACCCAGAAACCTATCGATAAAAATTATTTTATCAGTAACCATTAATAACGTTCACTCCGTATACACTAGTCGAGCTCTTACAGCGTGACGAGGGTCGGACGACGGCGACTACGTGACAATTGTCGCGGCGATACTACAACTGTTTCGTATTTAAGCTCGGTCTATTAGACTCCGTGCAAAAACGATCAATTCAGATCACCAAAGATACAAAGAACACTGATTGGCTGGTTCACTTGACCTTGTAGAAAGAAATAATTTATGTGTATATTCCACTGTGTTATCTACTATTAAATTTTCCGTGAGTTTCGAATAACCTCACTAGTTTCGGATTTATACTAGCTCCGTTAGCATGAGCTTCCGCTGTTTGCAGCGAGGTTACGGCGGAGACCCTATCCCGAAAAACGTACGTGAGTTAAGCCATTAAATATGTATGTAGTCATGTATATCCTACTGGTCGTAAAATTGTCAGTGCTCTAGAGAACTTTTAAGTTTGATGCACGTGTCACTATTCTTTTATCCCACCTCTGATTGAAGAATCAGAAATGGGGTGTGGGTGTCCACAAGATGTTTGGTATTAAGGTTATAGGAGGTGAAATGTCATGTTTAAAACTTGTAATATATAAAAAATAATAGTAGGACAAATGCACTCGTGATTAAGGGTAAACACTTCACATCAAAATCAAACAATGTAATAAAATAATAAGAATCAAGGGGTGTAAAGGGTTCCAACCTCTCGGGAGCCCAAGCCAACCTCACCTGCACGTGGTGCACCCTGCTATAACAGACGAGGCTCTGGCGACCGGCTGAT
>DWDT01000449.1:0-21056 GCA_018245595.1 Microceris scylla
TTTATTAAGATAACCATACAAACTGGCACTGACATACTTTGACATAGTATAATCTACTAATTAAAGGTATACATATGTATATATAAGATATGTTAATATAACAATATTGGCTGAAAAATATTACGTGGATAATAATCGTAATAAAAATAATAATAATTCTAGATCATATTACTGATTATTGACAATAATGTTCGCTATGCCCTGAAGAATTTCCGTCTATGCGAACTTGACCTTCCAGCCATAAAGAAGAATTTTTATTCGTTCCACTTATATGCCAAGGAATCTGGGGCAGTTTTATCAGTAGTAATATTGAATATCGTATCGAATATTGGAGGTTCTAATATTTTTTTCCATAGTTGCAGGAATAACTTACAAAAGTATCACTGCGTAGTACTTTTTCTTTACAAAACTTAAGAACATATCATACCTTTGTCTATTGAGGCATATAACGTCGAATTCTAAAATTTTTAAGCTTAACACTACGTCTGTAATCCCTGGGGGGTAGGCAGAGGAGTGTAGTACACTCCCAAGTTTCGCCAGTTGCGTTTAAGCCATACACCAAGCATTGATCCACACTGATGTAAAAGTTCGTGCTTCAGAGACACGTTAAGCGTTCACGTTGAACTATCGACCTTTTATTACCGTCATATAAAATTATCGATTTGAGGGTAGTTTAAAAATTGTTGACTGCTTCGTTGGTCGAATTATTTCATGCACTGCCGATGGGCAGGTCCTGAGTTCAAATCCCAGGTCAGGTACTATTAGATTTTGTAACTTAGGTTCTAGTAGAAATTTCTAGTAGCGGCTGGGAGTTTGAATTTGTGCCCGGTTTATAGCAATAGGCTCATCAGCTATTCTGTGGCACGTAAAACCTAACTTGCGAGACCTGGGAGTGGCTACACTCTTCTGGGTACCCCTTGGGAGATTACAAGCGTGCTGTTACGTTTATATTAGTGTTTAGTAAATAAGTTATACAATGAATACGATCAGTTTTTGTACGTGTCAGTGTCGCAACTGCGGCTGTTACTGGACAATTGGGTCGAAAATTGCGACATTATTGCACCTGTCCTCGATACCAATAAAATTGTACGAAAAACGTGGAGTAACGATCGATTGAAGTTTGTTTGTTTCCATTATTTTAGAAATTTCTACGATTTCGATAATAATAGATACTTTCTGTGTAAATGTGCACTAATTTTCAGTAACGAGCTAAGTCCTATCTGAGATCAGTGCTAGATCTATGTGACGTTTAAATACGAAAATGGAATTACATTTTTATCTTATGGCAACATCACTATGCGAAGCTATGTTGTTGTAGAAAATAGCTGCAGCAGCTAAAGTTTGAGACTCTATCTCCTGTCAAAAGTCCACTTCTAGAAATATATTAAAAACTAGCTTCATCTAAGTCTATTTAACTTTAAGTGATATTACTTCGTTTATGGCGGTTTTTCCCACGGTGAGACGGCGATACCATTCAGTGAAACCTAGTGACACTTGGGGAAAATAAAGTCAGTATTCACTTCGTTTTTAATTTGGAACATACTTATGCTATTATCATGACGCCAGGGTCACCAGGGCTATCTAGAGAGCACGGAGTGTTAAATAGGTATACTTACAGACGTGCTTTCTTAAAATGAACATACTAAATTTTATCTTCAGAATTCACATGCTAAATTTTAAGCATGCTAAATTTTATTCTTAAAATTCATATACTAAATTTTAGGTACGAAACTATAGTTGTAACAAAAATAATTCGAGTTAACAAACAACGTTATCGCTGTCAGCTTCTTCAACTTGTTATTTTTTATCTTAGTTTTTTTTATCATAGATCGTAAAGAGAATCTTTCGTATTATATCACAGACAAATGTTCGATACATTTTCAGTTATCACTCACTGTTTGATTTTCTATCGCATCGAACGCTCATTTCAATTTAGACGTAAGTTTTTTTTACTTACATTTATGTAAGACTGCAATTTATTCATATTTTGTACTCAATTCAGACGCATTTATTTATAAGTGTTTTCGGATTTGTGTCTACGAAACTTTACTAAATAAAACAGAATACTATTTAGTTAAAATAAATTCAAAAAAAAAAAAATTAATAAAATAATTTCTCAGCAACTTGTTACAGTTGTTATATATCGATTCATATGTTTAATTCGTTTGAGGATTTATTTTATATATTAGTGAGCGTGTTTAAAGTAATGAGAAGCGAATTATTACAATATGAATAGGGGTGACTAACGTATTTACAAGAGGTTTTTGTAATGTTCTTACAAACTTGGTTTGATTTTCCGTGCTTCATGTTTAACGTCATGAAGATATTTTTGTATACAATTATAGCAAAAACCTTCGACCTATAAGATTCACGCCATCCGGTTCGCTTTTGTATTATCATCATTATTATCGTGTCATTATTTATTAGGTCATCAATAGTATATTGGGTTTTACTCCTGTATCTTACTTTTCTTCAAATTTGAAGTTTTGTTATTTTTATTTAAATTTAGAATGATCGTAAATACCAACCTTTTTTTCGTAGTTATTGTAGATACAAGAAATAAATAAAGCACTTTTATGTATTCGTCATTATCCATTAATGTTGTTAAGGGTCGTCACTACTATTATTCAGAAATTAGGTCTCATATCAATATCAAATACATAGTATGCAAATATATGCCTAAGAACAATTATACTAGTACTTTCGTCATCTTAAGATGGATAGCCTTGCTTTGTGAACCTTTTTGTAACAACTTTTTAATACATAATTATTTTTGATATAAGCTAATAACATTCATATTAATTTTTGCAGTCTACCTCTGCAGGGTTAATACAAGTGAGATAATATGTTATCTCGCCCTGTTAGATTTCTTGAAGTGAAAATGTATTCTCATAGAATTTATCTGAGATTTTTGTTATTATGTGTAATCGATAACAGCCATAACTTAATCTAATGATTGTCTCGTTTCAGAGTCGACACCGCGCAACAACATGTCGACCGCACGGACGACGGGCGCGTTGCTGTACGCCGTGTTCGCGGCAGTACTGGGCATGTTGCAATTCGGCTTCAACACCGGAGTAATAAACGCACCTCGATCCTTCATAGAAACTTTCATCCGCCAGAATTACGACTCTGACCCCAGCCTTCTTTTTAGTGTCATAGTCAGTATTTTTGCTGTCGGCGGCATGATTGGCTGCCCTTTAGCTAGCTGGGTAGCCGATAAACGTGGCCGCAAATTTGCCCTAACAATCAACGCTGCGTTTGGAGTAGTAGGCGCGGCTTTTATGGGATTCAGTAAAATTGCGTCATCGGTTGAAATGTTAATCATTGGAAGATTTCTTATCGGTGTGAATTGCGGTTTCGCGACGACAGCCTCACCTACTTACGTTTCTGAAGTGGCTCCTGTAAGATTACGAGGAGCATTTGGCACAGTCAATCAATTGGCTGTCGCGTTTGGATTAGTGGGTGGACAGATTCTTGGAATCGATGTAATATTAGGTAGCGATGATGGCTGGGCATGGTTACTGGGACTGGCCATTATTCCATCGGCGATTCAATGTTTCATGTTACCTTTTGCGCCCGAGTCGCCGCGTTACCTGTTACTGGTTGAACGTCACGAAGAAAAGGCACGCGACGTACTTACAAAAATTAGAGGAACCAGTGAAGTCGATGATGAAATTAATGACATGCATGCAGAAGACCGCGCTGAGAAGCAAGAACAAAAGTTCACCGTATGTGATTTATTGAAGATCAAAGCACTGAGGACGCCTATGATAATCGGTATCGTAATGCATCTTTCGCAACAATTGGGAGGTATAAACGCTGTTCTGTATTATTCGTCAACAATATTTGAAAGTGCAGGACTGACTGTCGAGAACGCAAGGTTAGCTTCTATTGGAGTCGGTAGTATGTTATTCATAATGGCTTTGGTGTCTATCCCTTTGATGGATCGTCTAGGAAGACGCACGTTGCAACTAGTTGGTCTCGGCGGTATGACCGTATTCTCTGTGCTCATGACAGTAGCTTTCTTTACATACGAAAACAACTTTACCATGAGCGTATTCGCTGTTATATTTACATTGTTATACGTAGCCTTCTTTGGTGTTGGCCCAAGTTCTATTCCTTGGATGATCCTGTCTGAATTGTTTGGTCAGGGTTCGAGAAGTGCAGCTGTTAGTGTCGGTGCATTAGTCAATTGGTTAGCTAATTTTATCGTCGGTTTAACTTTCATTCCGTTGAGTAACGCTTTGGGGAATTTGGTGTTTGTACCTTTCACCATTCTTCTAATTTTATTCTTCATATTTACCTATTTAAAACTGCCCGAGACTAAAAACAGAACGATCGAAGAAGTGACAGCTCTTTTCAAAAAATAGTGTAAGCATATTTTAGATTTAAATAATATTCCTCATACTTAGGCATTTGTTATATATAAATATGTATATTGCAATAAATTTACATTACCTACCGATTGTGATAGATTCTGTATTATCTAACTTGTTGTTATTCTGGACCTTCATCTCTTTACTTTGGAGGTTCTAATATTTATTCTTTTTGAAATCGAGTCATGTAATCGATTTCGATTTTTTAGTAAGACTGACAATCAACTTACGTTTAATCTACTCGATACTTCTAAACAAAGTACTTATCTGAAGTTTAAAGATATAAAAGGTGGATATTTTAGGAGGGTTTGTGACGTTTAGATGCGATAATAGATATTTTACTATGTATTTCATAATGTATACAATAACTTTTATGTTACACTTGATCTTGTCTTAGAGTCAACATCGAGCATCTGGACAATGTATTCATAATATGCCTAACATTAGTATATTTGTCTCGAGGACCAAGTGCTTGATTTTCATTTATTTTTATAAGTAAAAAGCTTAACTTATTCTGCGTATATTTTCATTACAAAGTACCTAACTTAAAAAAAATAATACGAGTACTAACATTTTGATTTATTAAATACTAATTTTAAAAATTTCTCTATATATATACTTTGGAATACTTTGTTTGATGTGATGCTTTAATTTTTTTTTATGTCGAATTTGAAGTGAAGTATTATTATTTGTCAAATTTATTCTATATTTCAAATTCTAGTAACGACATCATTTCCAATAGATATTACAGTTAAAATAAACGATTGTATTAGGTTTTTAAACATTTCACTTAACAATGTATCGGAAGTTATTTTCCTTATTATATGAAACGGTTCGATGTGTTTTGTTATGCAATGTTGCTTTTATGTATATTACTATCAATGTTGTATGTAGCATACATTTTATGGATTGTAGTTATTATTTATTTCCATTTGCTGTTCTATTTATAAATTAAAAAGGAAATCTGTTTTGATAATAATTATGCTTAATTGTAATATGTAAATGTATTTGTTTCACAAACAGACATAGCATTTATTGCATGCGCAAATCGATATAGGTAGCTATTAAGAAGTAAAATCGGATAAATCATATTTTTATTTAAAGAATGCAGTTAAAGTTATTTTCAATAAATGAAGTAAGGTCAATATTTTTTTATATTCTATGTAATCAAGATGTTTTTAAGGATGCCTTTGAAGATAAATGGATGAGTCGGCCATATTATAAATATCTATGGCTTGTAGCTACGGTTCAGTTTATATACGCGCTTGTGAGTTGCGTTTGTAATAGGTTGTGAATATGAATAAAATGACCCATGAGTTTTAAATATACTTTTCGATAAGTTGACAGGTTTTGAACTACTTATATTTATTATCATCAGCCCGTCTAAGTCCACTGCTTCCACTGAGTACTTGCCCATAGACCCCACGCTGGTTATGCGAATTGCTTACACTGGTTACCATATGCGGCTAGGATATGTAGGAGTACCTAGGCAGACTGCTTCATATCGTGATCAGCTCGCGCCGGGATTATTCGCCTCTTAAACTACCCTGGTATCCCGGCATGGCGTCGGGGGATGTATTATTTTTCCGCCCTGATACAATCCACTCGAATATTAATAATGTATGTATGTTTACGTAAGTCTATTTTGCTCATTAACTTATTTCTGTTTTGAATAAAAATGACGGCAGCTCTGAGGGCTCGAATTATTGGCAAGCTTGGAAATTAAAATTCTAACTCATTAATTTCTTGTTAATCTATTGGCGTAAGGAATTACTAACAGTTTATTCTCGTGTCGTTTAATTATTGTCGATGTTCAGTGTATATTTATAATAATACCATTGTTTTCACAAAAATGTATACAAATTTAACCCTTATGTGCTCTATAAATAAAGCATGAATTGCACTGAATGATATGATGATGTTCTATTAGACTTTTAGAGGATTTCTTCTAAACATTATGAGGTCCCTTTGAACAATATTTGTACGTACTTTATTATATTATATGCAGTAGGTGTAACAATATTAAATAATATGTAGTTCTCTTCACCGTCCTATAGTGTTTTAGTGCCAACAGAATCTTCACTTAGACCGTAAGATTAGTATGTAGACCGTTTATTCGACTTTTCCAGAAACCCTTAAAAAGCACTGTTACATTTTTTCACATTTAACAGTGCACAAATAAAATTAATGACTTGACTCAATATTACGTACTGAAAAAAATTGTAATTGTAAAAAAGGGTATGGTGATGTATATTACGCAAGTTACATAGAAAATACACAGTTTATTTGAAGACTTTGTAATTATAACTAATGGTACCGACGCATCTGTGGTTTGAATGTTTAGACGAAGAATAGGCTCTATTCGTGGCTGAAAGTTTGTCGCCATTTTTAAGTGGCAACAATCTAGATTATTTGCGAATAAGTTATAAAATATATGGGATACATTAAAATTATATTTATTTCAAAATAAGCAGTACCATTATTAATTTTAAGTAATAAAATGTAATAACAAAGCTCAAGCACCACATTCCATGACATGACACGGGGATGCGACTATTCGAATTTTAAAATAAGACAAACTTTCGGGGCCTCTGCTGAAAACTAGTTCGGTAATATTTCTAATAATATAATAATAGTTCGAATATGATTAAAAGTAATGTTGGTTCCTGTAATAAAACTGCTTTATTGCGCTATTGTAATCGAATATATTTAATCCAACAATAATGTCTTTGTGTATGTTATCTAATAATGCTACAGAAAACTTCAGCGTCAATATTATAACTTTAGAATAATCATTTGTTTACATCTAGATGAACGATGATATATCTACGCGTATATTGAATTATAATATATTCAGCAGTTACACAAAATACGATTTCATAATTTATACTATTATTTTCTTAACTGAGAAGATATAGTTTCGTTTGTTTGATGGACACGTATATCTTGTTACGTTCATATTAATAAGAACGTTGAAGAACTATGTAAAAATATATTGTAACACCTATATTTCTGACTGAATTATATTGATTCATAAGGATTTATTTTTTATCACGTTAAATATATGTTATATCATATTATTTTAAGTGTTTTCTATGTTTATTCGATTCATGTAATTTGCAAGGTTGCTAGTGTGTTATTTCTAAGGCCATGTGTCCACCGGGGAAATGTGACGGTAACTTAATAAGATGCGAAATATGAACAAACTATTTTCATTATTAACAATATGTCAAGACTTGAACAAGCACTGAAGATGTAGGCACTACTCTGTTTTTATTATTTCTCGTTTCGCCTATATTTGTTTAACAATTTTATATCTATGTAATATTTAGTAGGTATATTATTATGAAAAGTACAATGTTTTTCTTGAAATAATTTACACATATTTTATTATATTCGTTTTAATTTTTCTATTATGAGTAAAATTTTAAAATACTTTATTATAATTGTTAATTGTATCATGCACTTTAATATTGTGTTGATAATGTTATTCTAACAAGTTTGTGTATATTTCTATTGTGACATGTAACAATGAAGGCAAAGAAATTAACAAGAAACAAAGAAACGAATTTAATTCGCCTGTTGATATTAAACTATATCGAAGTATAACAAGATGTATCATTGCTCTCCACATGTCCTACTTATGACCCGTTCAATTTCACAATGCCACCAGTTATTTCTAGTACATATTTTAAAAGAAATCTTTGTACTTTTTAAAAATAAAGCGTGTTCGAAGAAGGACGATATTTGGCACAGAAATAAATTATATAAAGAATAAATGCTGAAACCTACAACTAATATGTGTAATAAACACGCAAAATAAACTAAATATTCACTGTTTATGTCAGACCATCGGTCATTATGTCCACTGATTAGGAGAGACCTCCAACAGTGGAGATGTGGAGGCTGATGATGATGTCAGACCAAATAGTTTGTCATGACAAAGTGGAACAGATTAATTGTATACAGGTCTTAGCAATACTTTAATTATGCTATGATAATATTTCCATTGTAAATTAACGACATCAATGACATGTGACATACTTAGGATGTGTGCGTTTCTCTAAAGTTCTCTAAAAGTGATGGATTAAGTAAAATGTATTCTTACTTAATCCATCACGCGCTTCCTATTTCATTTAAATTTCACTACGCATATACATACATGAAATAAAGGGATATTGTACCTTTGTGTTTGGGTCTTTCTTAATTTTTTATAGATTTTCAACATAACAGGTCAATGTTCGCTTATGTTATAATGACGTCATTACATTTAGGTCAGATAGATGTACATTAGTTTTTCTTGTATTTTTCACACACAATATTTAGCTCCATAGAACGTTTTATAGTATATGCCCTACTGCTGAGCACTAGTTTCTCATACAATATTCGCGTAGCCAAGAGCATATATCGTAATACCAAGTTTATAATTCCTTCAATTTTATCTTCAGAAGTTTTTATATACGAAATACATATATTATATAAATTGGTAATCAGCTGTCGAATTATTTTACGGTTAATCATTTCCACATAGAGCAGAGAAGAGTTGCAGAGCTTCGTTTTGTTCTTCCTCTTGATCTTCGATCTCGCCCTCCAACCAGAAAGTCTCCATAATACCTTTTCCCTAGAAGAACGTATGAAATTTAATAGGTAAGGTACACGTCGATGAGGTATATTACCTTGAATTTTAACACAAAATCATTGGATATCATTATCAAGTGAAGTCAGTAATTCATGTTATAACAATATAATATTTAAATTTTCCTTAATATTACGAGAAATTCTGGGTAAAATTGTGCTGTTGCCTTTGTAGATGCGATAGTTAATATAAGTCACCTTCACTTTAATGAGTCCTCTGCGCCGAAGCCTGAACCTCCCGGCCGGTAGTTCATCTTTCGTTTCAGCCGATATTTGAATTCTGCCCGGCTGAAATAATCATAATGAAGTATTACATAAATTTCATTTAGAAAATACGATTTGTCTAATGTATTAAACAGATAACTAATTCCAATAAAATTAAAAACGAGATATTTTCCCTTGTGACCCCTTGAAACGAAAACAAAATAACAGACTCATAACAAAAAGAACACTGCAAAGTGGTCAGAAATTTACGGCAAGCAATATTGCTATTTTTTGCGTACCAATTTTACATTGTTATTGACAACTTACTTCACTCGTGGTTTGCATTCTGCTAGCCGTGTTCACCGTGTCGCCAACGAGGCAGTATCTTGGCTGACGAATGCCCAGCACACAGGGAACCACTTTGCCTGAATGTACGCCTGAAACCACAATGAATTAACATAAGCGTTTGCAAAAGTAGCGCTATTTAAAAAAAACAGGAATACATCGGTAGTTCTTGATGCTGATAATGGCTTAAAAAGAAGACGATATTTTATGTGCAGTGGTAGCCTAGTGGTGGAAAAAACTGAGGAAACCTGCACACCTTACAATTAAAAACTGTTCTCCAAGGCGCTTGAAATCCGTTAATCCGTACTTGGCATATTTACACATAATTTTACACCGAATCACAGATCAAATACTATTGCAATATTATGAATAAACATAAAGAGAAATAGAGGAAAAGAGAGAGATGCAAGCTATAGAGTTTCAAGTGTCATCGAAAATTTTTGCTTTGATAGAATACCAATAGTCAGCATCGGCAAGGCTCGGGAGACTGCAAGGGCAGCGCTCGCCGTAGCAGCCGCGTGCGCTCGGCGTCTCTCTGGCGCTCCCGAGACCACCATGTACACCGTACCCACTGTTTCCACCTGAAACGGAAGTTTGAAAATACGTATACGAAGTTACGTTTTATAAATCCATATGTTCTTCTTTTCGGACGTATACGTTAAATTTTTCAAATAATCTTGACTTATAAGTCAAGATTATTTGAAAAATACTACTATTAATTTACTACACTACTTCGTCAAAAAGGCATAAATCGAATTTTGAAAATAATAGCAGCACATTTTCTTAAATATTTTACATACATGATTTTTTGATATCTTAGAGTCCATAAGGTGTAAAAATATTAAAATATTGGAACACTATAAAAAATATGTTCGTTTATATGGCTAACCTTATAAACCTTGTGAGTGTCTAGAAGCCGGTCAATTCTGGAGTAAATGTCATTCATGTAGGACACCGTTTGCATAACATCAGCTCGGGTACCCGTCTCCGTCAGTTGCAGCCCGCAGAACATTATCGTCACGTCAAAGGTCTGCAAATATGCAACACCAGCTGGATTAAATTTTTTTTATAAAAAATCAGCTGAATCAGAAAACATCTTATATTTAAAGATTTTAAGTGACATTTTTAACCCTTTATTATAATTATTCTGTCCGTTCCACTGGTCACATTATGTTGTTTCAAGATGAGACAACTGACACAATAACCTCTCCGAAATTCTATGGGACAAGCCAATTATATCCATATTTATTTACCTTGCTTATCGCCACACATTTGCCAGCCCTCAGTTGATCAGCAATAGTTTTAGGTATCATTGAATAAAGAAGCTGGTCGCTCCGCCGCTTCCACTGGTCCAGAAGCATGTGAGACTTCTCCAAGTTCATGCTTCTGCTTTCGGCTTTCTCGAACAGAAGTTCCAAACGCGACAGATGCTGCCAACCGTGGAGTAGCATCTCTCGAGATAGACCGTGACCATTCATATCCGCTAAGAACAGCTCGGCTTGCCTTAACTCTTCCAAATCGTTGAAACTGGAAGATTTAAAACGAGCTGTTATTACTGTTCCATATTTTTGGTCCAGATGACTTACTTATGAAGAGAGTACCAAATGAGCTGGCAACAGGCACAAGCGACTGCTGCAGTCTATATAATATATAAATTTGCGGTAAACTACTTATGGGATTGTAAAAGTATTGTTATTATTGACAATTACTTCAATTAGTAGACACTATAATGTAATACTAGGTACCTACTTCAATCTACCTATTGCTAGTAAGACTACTATTTACTTATTGTTACTAATGTATATCTTACAAATATAGGTACAAAAGAATGTATTGAAGACGACTTTTTACCTTTAATATTCTATGCCTAGGTAAATGTCATAATTTTCCTATTAAAAATTCCACGTTGGACAGTTCCTGTTTCATTTATATAATTTTTAATTAAACATATAAAAACATAAAACTTTTCAAATTCCGTGTACACACAAAACCACATTGAAGTTTCACTTACATAGGACTGCAAAGAAAAATTAGGGCATCAATTTCTTCCAGCAAGTATATGGGTCCTTTGAGAAGAATCGCGCGAGCGCCTTGCGAGCCCCGCCTGGAGTCAGTTATGCAACGAGCTCGCCAGCGCATCAGTTCCAACTCAAACATCATCGTTTGCATGCAAACCACCTGCAGTATCACATGACCAAAAATAAACGCATCACCGAATAAAATGGTGCAGGCATAAAAATAATTTTGTAAACAGAAGAACTACTTCTAGATAACTACTTCTCCAAATCACCATCATTGTCAACCCATCCGTTGTCGATCCATTGTTGGATATGATCTTCTTTTAGAATGAAAGGTCATTGTCGGCCAAGGGCTCCAAAGAATGAAAACGTAGACGCGGCATTTTAGAAGTGGGAATTTCGGTGATGACATACCTTATCCCATGTGAAGGATACCTTCGGTTTCCTCAATCGAAGTATTTCACTGATCGGACACTTCTCCAGGCGGTTGCATGGTCCACCCCAAGATTCTACTAACTGAAAAAAAAAATGAAACAAATTTTGTCATCATCATTGCCATCACATCATCTTCAATTATTCTAGGGTTGAAAGCAGGCTTCTCTTAGGGTGCATCTCTACTACTCAGTCCTCTGCTACTATCCAGCCATTAGCAACAGCCCTGTTTAAACATTAGTGCAAAAGGCCGGCAAGCACGCCACAATAGGCTTATCGATTCGCAATCTCTACTCAACAGATCTTTTTCCTAAAAAAAACCTTAGAAGTACCTTAGAAGTAAAAAGTTATAGGTACAAGAGCGTTGCACACGTGAAAACAAAAGAGTGTTAACTTAAATAATTTATTAGGAGATTTTAAGGAGTTATTTATCTCCTGACTCCATAATTAGATTCGTCTGATCAAACTATTTTATGATATACCTATCAGAAGTATAGTTATCTGCCATGTGTCACGATGGTAAAACAATTAGAAAGGTATAAAATTCAGTTTTGTAGATACTATTAAATATAGAGTTATATTTAAGTACGTCAATATTCATTTTTAAACTAAATGAGACTGTTGATAAAGAACCTTGTCACCGGCCATAACTATTTTCATTTTCCTGTCAAGCATAACTCCGAACGGGAACAGCTGGAGTAAGAGTGACGCTGGTACTGCTGGCAATTGGCACGGCAGAGATTTCTTCAACATCAGAGAATTGACCTGAAATTTCATTTAACATTAACTAAAAAATACAAGTTTTTATTGGCTTTATGGTTGTTAAAAAGGACACTCGCGCTATCTCTATAATACATCATCATCGTCATCATCATGAACTTTATTATCGTTCCACTCTTAGACAATGGGTCTTCTCTCCGAATGAACAAGGTTAAGGCCATATTTTGTAATGCTGGCTGTGTTTGGATTGGTAGATAACACCTTAACTACCACATGTTAACAAAATTGATAAGAGGTTTCGAGATAAGAACATAATAAACAGACGGATTTTTATAATGGTAATTAAATTAATTAATTAAATAAATAATTCTTGTTAACCACCGCCTTTAATAATGTAATTTGCGTGAAACACTCCGAACCACCCGGCTTGCCCGCTTTTCTTGTTATTTACAAGTCAATTCCATTCACCGTTTATTGAATTTATTATAATACGGCAGTGAAGGAGAAACTTTAGGTAATAACTGTTTTCGTGGATATCTTGTGACCCAATTTACCTTGGAAAGGTAAGTTAAGCGATACCTTTTACCGTATAAACAAGTATAGAGTTTTTTGGAGGTTAACTGTTTAATCTATGGAATTTAGGTGCCTGTGACGACTGACCGGAATATTGTAATGATTTTGTAAACAGAATTGTGTACAGTCTGAATAAATAAGGTGTGGGTTAAATTTTTATTTATATTATAACGTTTAAGTCAGATAGCAAGACTACTGCAGTCATTTTATAACAGTACACAATGCCATTGCATTGCTCATTTGATTTAAACGCAATTATTACGAGTTTCGTCGGAGTTGCGAGTATTCGTTGGTCGAGTGGTTGCAAGCGCGACAGTCAATCAGTAAGTAGGTACTGGGTTGCAATCCTAGGTCGAGTATTATTGGATTTTTCTAATTGAGAATTTCTAGTAGTTACTCGGAGTCTGGATCCGTGCCCGGTGTATGGCAATAGGCTCACCAACTATTCCATGGGGTGTAAACGTAACTGGTGAAAAGTAGGTTTTTATGTCAAAGAGTAGGTACACTTCTATAAATCATTCTTTTATACTAACTGATTAGCAATGATCTGTTATAGCCCTGGCATTGACTGTGCACCATAAATAATGAATGTGTTATTTAATTCGATTGAATATATTTAAGATACCCATTATCTACATGTAAACTTCAACTATACCTATTCTTACATTCCTTAGAGTGCGCAATAGCTTTAAAAATAGGTACGAAGATTTTCTCCAAGTATTAACATGTAAAATGTAATACTTACATAGTCGCTGTTATCAAACTCGAGTCTCAACACTGCGACGTAATAACTCCCCTCCATGCTCTCCTTCATGACGAACACCTTTAGCTTTAGCGAGAATATGTCCTCTGCTATCTCATAAAGCTGACCTGAAGAAGGCATAATCTTTGTTAGAAGAATTTTTAAAAATATTGTACTGAAGTATTTTCAGCCTGTTCATTATCGGCTTATTGTCGTCCATGATAACGTGTATAATGTGGAAGTATTTCGTTATTTTGAAAGATATCAAAATAAAGAAGGAAACATAGTACGTACCCATTAAGTAATGGGTGAAACCAGTCCTCGTGCTGCTGTAGACCAATTCAGCGCCGTGCCTGTGAGCTCGTGTCAGCTGCATGCTCGGAGACCTCATGCGGGGAAACGTGAACCGCATCCTCTGATGTATACTGTCCACGGATTGCAGGAACGTGCAGAAATAACGACCGGTCGCTCTGATCATTGTATCATAGCTATGACAAAAAGGAATAAAATTTAGCAATCGTGAGAAAAGAATCTATGTAGAAGATATGGTACACGTGTACAAAGAAAAGCAAAGAGATATGAAAAACTTACCCATAATTACTGAAGAATTTCACAAAACATCGGCCGAAGAAGTGCATCACTTTCTCGGGTGTTCCAAACTTCTCCTTCAATGAGTTCAGCTTTTCTGCCTGAATAAGATTGAGGCTGTTTAGCCTTGGCCGTGCTCCAGAACCTCGACGCCTATAAACATCAACTGCGACAGCGCAACTCGTTTTTCTCTTTGCTACTTTTGCTAAGTTTCTCTTGTCTGATGTTGGAGAAATGGTCTCGGAATCTTTGGCAGTACTTGCCTTAGGACTATCATCTTTTGTCGTAGCAGGTTCTGATTCTGGTACCTCTTTGTTTCTCATATGCTCCAAATTGATGCCAAGGCTTCTTCTATCCCTTACAGCGACAACCATAGAAGACATTGGACATGCGCTAATATTTAATTTTTCACTCTCTTTAATTTTGTCTACTGACATGGTGCTATTTAGTGGAGATCGAATTTCTTCAGAAGAATTATAGGCTTCAATTTGTTTTTTTGTAACGGCTGTTAGAGCGTTGGTTGCCGAGATCGAACATCTGGAACTTTGAGTTCTAGTATCGGCGTGTACAGTTGCACTTCGCCATGCTGGCTTGGACTTCAGGGACAGTTTTCTTGGTGCTGGACTCCCTGGAGTGGATGTTGTTGGACTGGTTGAGTCTTTGGTAACGAATCTAGCCAGAGCTGAGGCCAATCGAAGCATAAGCGCGTCTGGATATTGCTGTAATAAAGTATAAATAATCATATTTACGACTATGGCCTTAACCCTCTCAATATGAGAGGAAACCCATATTCCACGAGTGGAATAATAAATGGATCGATTATATTCATCTTTATAATTACTGTAGTTTTTCCTGCTAGTTGCAATTGTTTTAATGAATTATATATACGAGAAGTTCATTTTATCAGAACAAAATAAATACCTGGGTAGCTCCAAACACAGTATTTTTTGCGCCGGCTTCTCGAAGTATTGCTTCCCATATTTCTTCTCCACATTCTTGCTAAAATATCAAAGAGGTCATTTAACATTTAGTATTTCCATGTTGTTTAAATGTAATATACTCAAAGGAGCATAATATGTGATATTCTTCATTGTTATCTTTCGAGGCTATTTATTTTAGAATTGATATAGGTGTTCACCGAATACCAAATAAATGAGTTTCTACTTTAGCTCAACTCTTGAGTTCTGCTTTTTAGTGTCTACTCAAACTTTAGCTCTAGATCTTCAATTCTAGCTGACCTGCTTTATAAGTAGCGAAGAAAGCCTGAAAATGACCGTATTATGCAGAAAGCATTGATGAATTCATTTAGGATGTATTTCGTATGGCTTACAGTTATTGCAGCTCATGTACGTGATGTACCAACGCGAAGGTGACCTAGACATGAACAATGGTGGCACATTACCATCAGCGACACAGGCGCATAGCGATAAATTTCTGATTGTATTGCCAGTAAAGGGTATGTCTCAATAACGCTTGGCATAACGTGATTATAAATTGTACATAATTCTTGTATCAGGTATTGTTCTGAAATATTGTTCGGTCATAAAACAGTGTAATGTTAATTGTTAATGGCCTCGTAACTGTAGTCGTACATACATATAATGTTGGTTAAAGTCGTGGAAAATTTAAACGAATTAAATTAGAACTGAAATGTGTGGAATGTTGCAAAATTAATTCATTTCCGACAGACATGATGCATTGTGGCAATATAAATTGTTATTATCATTTCTTTTACATCACTATACCTGCCGCACCTTGGCACTGAATGCCAAATGTCTCTATCCTAACAAACATGACGTACTTCTTTTACATTCATGACTCACTTTGTCTGAATATCCTATTAGTTAATTATAATGCTAAAATAACATCCTGTAATCTTTGAAGGAGTTGGCAGAGAAGTGTTGAACATTCCCACGTTGCACTAGTAGTCACGTTTACATCCCACAATGGAGTATGTAGTGAACCTATTGCCAACGTTGATATAGAATTGGATCCTTCAATCATAATAAAAAAGAAAATTCGTCTGTACATTGGAAAGGCATTACTTATTCATGTAATTATTATTATTAAGGGAAATATTGGCAAGCTAGTGATGTGTCAGGTTTGCTTTAGTCTCCAGTGAGACTTTCATAAAATATTCTGAGAAAATAGTACTCTGTTGAAAACATTCTTTTGTACTCCTACAAGTTTACTTTAGCCTTCGATTGAATTATTGAATAGTTCAGGAACGGGCCCGAGGAGTATCTTATTACTCAGAAGTTTTCTTTGGTTAGGAGACTTAAAATGCGAGTAGGTACCTAATACGATTGTGATATTTTTTCTCAAATAATGAAATGTTGTCCAGAATGTATTGATATAAAGTCTTATTACCATATCTATATAATTTATATATAAACTAGCTGTACCCGGCGCGCGTTGCTACGCCAACATACAAATACACATACATACCAATTTTCATAATAATCGGTACAGTAGTTTTTGAGTTCATCGATAACATACATACAAACATTCATTTTTATATAATAGATATATACATATATCTAAATTCGAAGAAACTGATCATAGACAAAACATGATATTGCTATAATATAATACTGTCAAAATCCGCCTTCAGGATGTTTTTTTATTAGAAATTCTGTTTATTGAGATGTCTGCGAATCCTTTCAACATAATTTCCAAGGATAATACTTATGTACATGTGCCCACTCGAAAACGTAGGTTTTTTTTGCATAATCTTGCTACAAACAGCGTCGTAAAAGGCGACTAAATCTTGCGCTGGCAGACCGAAGCTAGGCGCGGTCTGTCTAGGCGCGGCTAAATGCCCTGGGCGCCTATGAGAAGCAGCGTAGGCGGTACAAGAAGCCTTTCTTCGCAATCCCTAACCCGCATTTTCATTGTTGAGATTATGACCATAACTTGCTTGTGGGAGACAAGCAGGGCTAGAATCAGCAGTGGATATAGACAGGCTGATGATGATTATGATAATCTTCACATAGAGAGGTAGTGCTATTACTAACATTTTTGTACAATGTATGTTACTAATAATTCAAACATTGTTTCAGTTTATACCCTCAATGTCAGATATGTCAGTCAGTGTTTAGTTAATACCTTCCACAAACGACAGATAAAGATTTACTTAAAGATTTATAGTCTTTGAATAGGAAACAAAACATCAATAACATTCAAACAGTCTATGAATAATTATGTTCCAATTTCGATTATCACGTTTCTTTTCTTTTAAATCGTCGAGACCCGCGTTAACTACAATTTCACCTGTTGATAAGCGAGATATAACTACAGATGTAGCTCTCTTGCCTACGAAGTTTTTAGCTTTGTCTGGAACGATACAAGGCTGAATGAATCGGCAAAAATAGATACTGAACCATTAATCCTCTTAAACCCTAGTTTTGTTATCCTAAAGTTTCAGTATCTACGGTCCCTGCATCAATATAGATCGTATAGACTTGTAATTTAAGCCTCGGGATATATCAGTCTATGACCTTCGCTTCACTATCCATCGTTTGGGTTTGCAAATTAATGAGTATCCTCGGCTACCATCGTTTGTCTATGCCAAAGAAATTCACGCTTCAAGTGATTTAAATTATCTTTTAACTGTAACTTTTCTGTCCTTGGCGGTATTAAATTTTCTTTAGCATCGACGTCAAAAGTTGATTTAGATTTAAATATGTAGGATGAAGTCCCAAAAGTTTTTGTCGTAATTGTCTTACTCATATTTTAAAATGAATTTAATTATTTCTGATTTATACTATTATCTCACATAAATGGATGTCAGGATTCTGTAACTGCGAACCTCGTAGCATATAGGAATCTTTCTCGATTCGTATAATCTGGAATTACTCAAAACCAGAGTGAGAATAGGCATTTTTTAGGCGAGAGTGCTACATCCTAGGCTCCATATCGTTTTTCATCTGGTGGGATTGCAACCAAACGCGAGCCTATTTGTAATTTTTTAAAAAATCTGACAAATTTATGTGAAGTATTTATTCCGCCAATCATGTTTGTATTTGTTATTTATACGTGACATCATGCCTGTACCCGTAGAGGTAGGCAGATGAATGCAGAACACTCCCACGTTTCACCGGTTGCGTTTACATCCCACTATGGAATAGGTGGCGAACCTATTGCCATGAATCGGGCACATATCCAGACTCCGCTAAGTAGGAAATAAGCATAGAAATCCCTGACCGTTGACCGTTGAGGAGTAGAATTAAATTATAAATCTGTTGTACATTTTTGTATCTCGAGCGCTGGAATTATGAAAAAACTCTTCCACGGTAGGGTTATGTCTCGCGGGGGACTTAAACAGAATGATGATGATCATGATGATAATGACGATGACGATATTTTTCATTTATTTACACACAAAACCATCTCTTTCATAAACATTTCACACGATGAAAGAGATTGAAAAAACAAAAAGGCAGATGAGATGAACATAGACAACTATTTACTTTGATTGTGTTATTAAAATGTTTATAATTGCTAGTTCGAGAGGGGCAAGCTGAAAAATAATTTGGGATAGCTGGACACTAATTTCATATCAATTAATCTTCTACACAAATACATAGTATATACCTATATGTACCGTACTTGGTTATTTTCCAATCAAGATTGGTTAGAGTGGATTGTAACGTATAAAAAAAAAAACTAAGCCGGCCGGCGGCCTGTAATCCAGACAGTCCATTATCATACTTATTCGGGAAAGTGAACTGAGATTTTATATACATATGTATGTAAGTGTAATCATATGTCCTGATAAGAATAGTGACATAATATAGGCTCCTAAAATTCACACAATTTATTTCCCTACACCAGGGGGCAACATAGTGGGATACAGTGAAATGAATTTTGAAAATATGGCTGAAGTGTACTCCTGAAACTGTTTTACTATTCCTCCACGTAGATTTTAATTTATATAATCTAATAGCCGACGGTAACTGTGTGTCCAAACTTATGTGTGTAAGATACCCGGCAATATGAAACGAACCAAAATATATTGTACTTTATTACTTTGTCCAAATATTACTAGATATTTGGTAACATACAAATATTTTCCTGCCAGTTACTTACACATTTGAATAATATTCGAACTATTAATTATAAATATTATTCCAATTAATGTGCTTCAGTGCGACGTACTGTATGTTAATTACTTTGACTAACATATGCATATGAAGACGAGTAATTCATGTTAAATCAAAATATATACTTACAATGATAAAATGCTGTACACTTTCAAGTAACCACCCGTACATTTTCAAATATTTTACACAGAAAAAAAATCACTGTAAATTACTAAGTCTTTTCCAAAAAACTAACAAGCAACAAAATGTTATAGGGTACGTAAAACAAACTGTTTGGAAAGAATGGTTTTTTTTTCACTCAACATGTACATATATCAAGGGATAAAAAATCTTATCACGTGTACCCAGTAAGGCTTTCACGCGGCTACTACGCGTTTTCGGGCTGATATTGTGCCCTCCACGGTCGCCTTTATGTTCAAGTTTCGTATGATCATATGTATTTTCCTTACTCATTTAAGCTGAAGATTCTAAGCTTTACATATTTTATGAAATACCTCCATTATGTGCTTAAATATCGTACTCCTTATTTTACTTTCAGAGTGTAATTATAATAATACCCAGTGAAGTCAAAAGCGTAGGTTTTGACATTATGTTACTTGAATTACATCCTTATTTCAAAGCACTAAAATTTATTATTAGTTGACGATGTACGAAAATTATTTTATGACGACTTTTTATGACCGTATTTAAACTCTGGCTATGACAACTAATACTGGAGTTTATATGCTATAATATGTAAATAAATACACAGATATTCAACGGAAATCCTTTATATTACAATTGTAAATATTCCTTTATTCTAAAATTAAGTATTTTCTTTTGCGAAGTTTTTATCATCGATTGTTAGAACACGGGTCTCCTCTCAGAACGGGAGGGTTAAGGCCATATTCTGCTACGCTGGCCAACTGTGTTAATTATTTCAATTAATTCATTATTTCAAAAATTTCCTGTTCGATAGTGAAACGAAAAATTATTTAATGATAACAACTATGCTACTGGTGGTGATGATAATGACGACTTTGGTGTTGACCATTAAATTCCATATACGAGATTTCTTTAACAATGCTTAACAATTATCTTTTTCTACGTTTCTAATTGTCTCGTTTTATTAAAAAATCCAATATTTTTTAGAAACATAATAATTATGTAGAATGGATTTCATAAAAAACAAGTCTGCCAACCCGCAATTGGCCAGCGTGGCAGACTATGGCCTTAACCCTCTCAATATGTGAGGAGATCCGTATTCCAGCAGTAGAATTGAAATGGGTTGAAAAAAAAAAAAAAAAAAAAAAAAAAAAAAAAAAACGTAAGAGTG